>JAXQQM020068469.1:0-78853 GCA_034641835.2 Pinus albicaulis | reverse complement strand
CTCTGAAAAATGACACATATCATGAGATTTTCTGTTTTAAATAAAAAAGACAAAAATCTCAGAGTGTGACAACAATAGGAATTTGTTACTAGATTAGCTCCAGGTTGTTGGGAGGGAGTTAATGCATCCTAAATTTGATGTGAGAGGATTTATGAGGTAGTTAGATTCTCTTTGCTATATAACAGGTATCCATACGGATTGTTCTGAGAGGGTGTGAGAGTTTGTAATCTCCTGTTTGATTAATAAAGAATTGCCGATGCCTATGTTTGGTGGACGTAGCCCAGATTGGTTGGGTGAACCACGTTAAACCTCTGTGTCTTATGTGCTTTATTTATTTGCTGAGTATTTGTTTTATAATTTGTTGTGCTTCTGATCTCCAACAAGTGGTATCAGAGGTAGGTTGGAGGCGTGGCGCAGCTGGAGCGCGTGCTGGAGGTGGAGCGCAAAGCGTGTTTTCAACCTGCGTTGTTGTGTTGCTGAGAGGCAGCTTGCGTGGACGCTGTAGATCGACAGTGTGAGCCTGCGTGGAGATATTTCAAACCTGCCTATGTACCTGCATGTTAATGCGTGAGGGTGCTGAGTTTTGTTTGCCGGTGGTGCATATGGTGCACTGCTGCGTGGAGGTTTGAAGAAGCTGCGTGGAGCGTAGTTTTCTGGTGGCCGATTGCCGTGCGTAACTAATAAATGTCAGGTGAATGGTGCGCAGTTTTGTTGTGCGTTGAAATTTGACAACGTGGCTGAACGCCTGCTTCGTTAGCCTTTAAATCGCTAGTGAACTGAAGTTTTAACGCCGGTTTATGCCTTTGAACAAGCCGATATGCCTTTGAACGCCGGGTTTATGCCTTGGAACGCCGTGTTTTGTAAAGGCTCAGTAAAAAAACGCTGTTTTTTCTGCGTGAAGATGTGGTGCAACGAAAGGTGAATTGCCGATGCATTGATTGACTGTTTGAATTGGAGAGTCGATGCATTGGTTGACTGTTTGACTGGAGTTGCCGTAGGCATGGTAAGCAGATTTTTCCTGTAGCACTGTTTGAACAAACGTGAGCAGTAATACATTCATATCGATTTTTTGAAGAGTTAATTAAAATCGTTGTGAATTAGAATATCGATTTAAGTGGAGTCGATTTGGATTTTTTATAAAATTGTAATTAAGTGCCATTTTAAATCGATTTATTGGAATGCTCACGTTTGAAGTTTTAAAATCGTTATTTAAAAATCAATGTTATAATATATCGATTTGAGTGGTGGCATTTTTTATTAAAGAAGGGTGGCACTTAAAATTCCATTATATGGAATTTAGAAGAAGGCATTTTATAAAGGTGAAGTGGTCACATTTAAAAATTATAAATCGATTTGGAGTTTTTTGTAAATCGATTTGGAGTTTTGTAATTCAATATAAATCGATTTGTGATTTAATAATCGATTTGTAATTTTAATGACTTTTGCATATGGTATGAAAGCAAAGGCATATAAGTGCATATGGTAGAAATTTGTATGTGAAGTACAAAGGGCAGATATTTGTTTGTTTTTTAGGCAAGGGCAATTTTTTAATCAATTTTTTTTTTTAAAGTTGGATTTGGAGATTGTTTGTTTTAAACAAGATGGCGAAAACTCAGAGTGCCCGTTTTGAGGACGATGTGGTTGGAGCCTTATTGTCTGAGGAGACGAGGAAGAAGTCGAATGCAGACACCTCTACATCAGAGGTAATGATGGCCAGAGGTCGCTCGAGAGAGAGACACTCCGGGGGTAAGCATAGCAACTCTCGTTCAAAGTCTAAAGGAAAGAAGACAAAGGTGAAGTGATGGCATTGTGGGAAAACTGGACACCTGAAGAAGGACTGCTGGAAGCAACAGCAGCAAACTTCTAAAGCAGATTCTTCGACAGAGAAGAAGGAGGCAAATGCGACAGATACAAGTTCGGCATCTGGTTCAAGTATGAGCGACGAAGTGTTGTCTGTTAATATGTCAAATCATGATCAACATTGGTTGTTAGATTCTGGTGCATCAAACCACATGTGTATCCATAGAGAATGGTTTAAGACATATAGATCAGTTAATGATGGAGTCATGTACATGGGTAATGATGTTACATCTAATATTGTTGGGATAGGAAGTATACAACTGGAAATGTTTGATGGGACAACTAGATTGTTAACAGATGTGAGACATGTTCCAGACTTAAGGAAAAATCTAATTTCTTTAGGAGCATTGGATACGAATGGATATAAAACTGTAATTCAAGGTGGAGTTATGAAAATCTATAAAGGTATCTTACTAGTAATGAAAGCTAAGAAAGTAGGAAATCTGTTTCAGTTAGAAGGAAGTACAGGGTCAGATTTTGTGTCTACTGTGTCTGAACATGACAGTAGTTCCATTCACTTATGGCATCAAATATTGGGGCATATGAGTGAAAGAGGGTTGAAAATTTTGGCTGATCGCAAGTTACTTCCAAATCTGAAGTCTGGAAAGTTAGATTTCTGTAAGCATTGTCTGTTTGGAAAACAAAGTAAACAAAAGTTTAAAACAGGCAAACATACTAGTAAAGGCATACTTGATTATATCCATTCAGATGTTTGGGGACCAGCCCCTACAACGTCATATGGTGGCTCGTCATATTTTGTGTCGTTCATTGATGATTTTTCTAGGAAGGTGTGGGTCTACATGATGAAAAAGAAGTCTGATGTTTTTACAATTTTCAAACAGTTTAGAGCATTGGTAGAAAACAGCACTGGTAGAACAATAAAGTGTTTAAGAACTGACAATGGTGGTGAGTTTACTTCCAAGGAGTTTGACAGCTATTGCAAGGATGCAGTGATCGAGAGACATAAGACCACGGTTTATACTCCTCAGCAAAATGGAGTTGCTGAACGCATGAACAGGACTCTTCTAGAGAGAGCAAGGAGTATGCTGAGTAACGCCGGGTTGCAAAAGGAGTTGTGGACGGAAGCGGTGGCAACAACTTGTTATGTGATAAACCGATCTCCATCGACGACAATAGACTGCAAGATTCCGCAAGAGGTATGGAAAGGACACCCTTGTGACTATTCTAAACTCAGAGTGTTTGGTTGTGATGCATATGCTCTAGTGCCTAAACATCAGCGAACCAAGTTAGATCCAAAGTCTAAAAGGTATATCTTTGTTGGGTATGGTGTTGGAACAAAGGGATATAGATTGTGGGATCCTACTACCCGCAAAATCATCATCAACAGAGATGTAAAGTTTGATGAATCCTCTCTTGTACAGTTAGATGTAGATAATAAATTGAAACATGATGATGTATCTGATTTTCAGCACATTCAGTTTGATAGCATTTCTAATGATAGTCATGATGACCATAGTTCAGATACTAGTCATGAACAGGTCTTAGATACTGATCGGCAAGAAGTTCCTACAGATGGTAGTCAACCAGTTGTGGAAGCACCAGAAACATCCTTAAGGAGGTCTACAAGAATCAAACGTCCTCCGAAAAGGTTTGATGATTATGTTACTTCAGTTGCTTTGACCGCTAACGATGATGAACCTTTGAGTTATCAGGAAGCTGTAGAAGGTTCAAAGAGTGACAAATGGAAAGCAGCCATGAAGGAAGAAATGATGGCCTTAGGTAAGAACGGCACATGGGATCTGGTTGAACTTCCGAAAGACAGGAAAACTGTGGGGTGTAAATGGGTTTTCAAGCTGAAACGGGGTGTGAATGATTCGGAGGACAGATACAAAGCAAGGCTGGTTGCAAAAGGGTTTTCTCAGAAAGCAGGCATAGATTTTCATGAGATTTTTTCACCAGTTGTTAAAATAGTTTCAATCAGAATTGTGTTAGCGTTAGTTGCTTTGCTTGATTTAGAGTTGCAGCAATTAGATGTTAAGACTGCATTTCTACATGGAGACTTAGATGAGGAAATTTATATGGAACAACCGGAAGGGTTTGTTCAGCATCGTAATAAGAAATTTGTCTGCAGGCTCAAGAAGTCATTGTATGGTCTGAAGCAGTCACCTCGACAGTGGTACAAGAAATTTGATTCTTTCATGTTGAGTCAGAAATATATAAGAAGTGAATATGATCATTGTGTTTACTTTAAGCAGTTAAGTAATGGCATGTTCATTATCTTAGTGTTGTATGTTGACGATATGCTTTTAGCAAGCAAAAGCATTGAAGAAATCAACAGGTTGAAGACTCAGATGGCAAGGACATTCGATATGAAAGATCTAGGAGCAACAAGACAGATTTTGGGCATGGAGATTTTCAGAGACAGGAGCAATGGTAAGCTATGGCTATCACAACAAAAGTATATTGAGAAAATACTTTTGAGGTTTGGTATGAATAATGTGAAGCCTGTGTCAGTCCCTTTCGCTTCCCATTTCAAGCTTTCTTCGAGTTTATGTCCTAATTCAGATGAAGAAAAGGAATTTATGTCTCGAATTCCATATGCTAATGTAGTAGGGTGTTTAATGTATGCGATGGTTTGTACTCGACCAGATATTTCACATGCAGTTGGGGTTGTCAGCAGGTACATGGCAAATCCGGGTAAAGAACACTGGTCAGCAGTGAAATGGGTGCTTCGGTATTTGAGAGGCACAAGTAGTTATTGTATTACTTACAATAAGAGTAGTGAATTTGTTTGCGGATATGTTGATTTCGATTTTGCAGGTGATTTGGATAAGAGAAGGTCAACTTCAGGGTATGTCTTTACTCTTGCAAGTGGAGCTATTAGCTGGATGTCGAAGCTACAAAACATTGTTGCTTTATCCACTACTGAAGCAGAATACATTGCTGCTTCGCATGCTTGCAAAGAGGCGGTTTGGTTGAAAGGTTTGCTTGGTGAGTTTGGTAGGTTACAGGAAAACATCAGGTTACTTTGTGATAGTCAAAGTGCAATAAATTTGGCTAAGAATCCGGCCTATCATAGTAAATCAAAGCATATTCCAATAAAGTATCATTTTGTAAGACAGGTTATCACTGAAAGGGGAGTCTCTCTTGAAAAGGTGCATACAAAGGAAAATTGTGCAGACATGTTCACGAAACCAGTTTTGTTGGAGAAGCTGCGTTGGTGTTTGGCTTCTCTTGGCTTGCAGAAAAGATAAAATAATAAACAAACAGGGCATCAGGCTAATTTTTGTCAAGGTGGAGATTGTTGAGATTTTCTGTTTAAATAGTGGTAAAAATCTCAGTTGATAGCTGACAGAGTCTATTATGATTATAAATACGTTCATTGGAGAAGTTAATGCATCTTCAGTTGAATGTGAAGTTTATAGGGCAGTTAAGATTCTCACCACCAAAAACAGTCACTGCGTTTTCAGTTTGATGATTATTGAAGTTATAATCTCTGTTTGAATGACAAAGAACCATAGATACTTCTGTTGTGTGGACGTAGCAGTTAGTTGGGTGAACCACGTTAAACCTATGTGTCTTATGTGCCAGATTTATTTGCTTTAGCATATTTGTTTAGTGATTCTTTATTACTTCGATCTCAACACATATTAATTTTAATTTTATGTTAAGAAATGAACAAATTATTTACTATGAACTTATTATTTTTTTACTTTTTAATTATATTTTTGGGCAATGAAATGTTTTTATTTTATTTTATTATAGTTGACATTATATTTTTAGATAAAATTTAATTTAATTTTAAAGGGACACCTATAAACTCTCTCTTGAACATGGACATAATCACACATCGCTCTCCTTTTAAGGTATGGGGTATAAATACGTTCTTGTGATAAAGAAAATATAATTATTTGTTCAAATATTTACAAATAACATGTTACTTAAATTAGCTCATTGTAGTCCCATGAAATATTGATATTCACCCTTTGAGTTGTTCGAACTTTGGTGCTTAAATTCTCTCATGGAACTATTTATATCAAGTTTTAATATTGAAATTTGTGTTGTTGCTTAGGTTCCTCTTTGTAATTGTTTAAATTTTGGTATTCATTTAAAATTTCTTCTCGTTCATTTTCACAAGTATTTGAACCCTAATTTTATTGTTGCATAATTTAAATGATTATATGTAATCAATTTTTAAATACAATAATATGTTTTGGCTTTATTTTGGATTAATAATCGAAAGGAGTTAGACTTAGATTCCAGGAGCTTTTGTTAACTATTCAAATTTTAATTAAAACATATTATGATATACAAGAAGTAAATATAAATATGTTGAAGGTTACAAACATCTAAAGTGGATATAGAATTTTTTTCTTTGTAAGTAAATCTAAAACTTTGAAGTCTTTTGATGTATTGACCATATTGGATGAAATTAATTTGGGAAATTTTCTTTGAAAGAGATAAAACAATTTATATTTTCTATTTGCAAATTTTTAGATAAGCACATAAATGGATATTTTTGTTCTCTAAAATTAGTAGTAAACATGTTATATATAACTAATCAAGTCCAAACTTACACAAATAATGATGGATAAATGAAGACAACCAAGCGCTTGAAAAAGTCGAGATATAAAAGGTGAGGGTGTTTTGATTCATTCATTTAATGAGTTGAAGTAATTAGCGATGGGGGGTGTTAGTTAGTGTCTCATTAGGCCGATTCAACTTGGGTCCCTTTTTTTTACTTAATGAAGTTAAAAAATGGATTTTTGAGTGATTTGGGATGGTTTCTAAAACCATTGTTGTTATTGTTGTTGTTGTTGTTGTTTTTTTTTGTCTAATTCCATATATGTTTATTGATTTGATAAGTACACAAATAGCTTGGTAGAAATAAAACTCATTGAAGAAGCTTATTTCCTTTCCTTACATAGATAATTCTATTAAGGTGAGTGAATTAAAGGAGGAAATAAGCTTGTGCAAACTTTAGTCTTTATTATGTTTGATATGAATGAATCTCACATGTAAGCGTGTGCTTTGGATGAATTACATTGTGTGTCTTTTTACTTATTTAAATTGGTAATTAACATTGATATGTAGCTTATTCTTCTTATATATTAGAATTCACTAATATTAAAAAATTTAGGTTAGTTTGTTAAATATTGAAAAATTAGGTATACTAAGTGTTTTAAAGTGATATCATTTTTTGAAATGTTGAATGATCAAATACATTCTACCCCATAATATGGGGGTGTTGGGTAATTTTGAAGGAAATGCTAAAAATATGTTTAAGGATTGGGTATCATCACAATTAATGAGAAGTGTTTGTGGTGTTACCCAATCTCATTGCACTAAAAAAAAATGGAGTTTGTAAAGTCACAAGTTTTGGTATCATCACAATTAATGACAAGTGTTTGTAATGTTACTCGATCTCATTGCACTCAAACAAAATGGAGTTTGTAAAGTCACAAGTTTTAGTCATTCCATTAATCTAAGAGGATAACTACACCAATAAACTCTCCCCTTGATCTAAATTAACTCAAAGGTGAATAAGCAACCCAACAAAGAGGTTGGAGAGACATCTTAAGTCTCAATATGTGAATACTACTATGAATATTCTAGCATATTCCGTATTCCATGAAAGTGCTACCATCCACCTAATAATTACTGATAATTAAATATATTTTGGAAAGTGTATTCTAAGAGCAAATTGCGGTATGATTTTGTCTTTCTTACAAAATGATTTTATTTTTTTAAGAAAATAAAATTATTCACAAAACCACTTCACTTAAGACCTTTCAAAAAAAAAATCTATTACTATTATAACCATGCAAATAAATATAATTACTAATAAAAACAAATGGTAAGTAAAAAAATATTTACAATTATCTTTAAAATATTCTATTTAATTGTAATGGTTGAGTTCAATCATACCAACATTGTGTGCATAACATAGGATTTGAGTCTTTTTTTTGTCTTGCATTGTCTTTTAAAATTATAAATGATGTTTATGAATTTTATGAATTTTATTCCCAAGCTAGGGGTTGGTTGGTGGGTGCCTAAATACGATCGATGAGAATCAAAGTACGTCGTGTGCCTAAATATCCTAACACACGAACCTCGCACATGGTGTTAAGAGCATCACGAGGATTCTTAACTGTGTCAGTGTGGTGGAGTTCTACAAGATGTTAAACACATTAATAATTTCCTTTACTTTACATATTGTGTGTGCTCAACCATTTTTAAATATCGGTGTGGAAGTTTATGGACAATTGGATCATCCAAAATTCAATCTTCCCTTCTTCTCCATTCTTGTATCACCATTTACTTTCAAGTCGGTTGTGTAAATTACAAATTATAAATTTAAAATAAAACAAAAACTAAAAAGCTTCTATTAAAATATATCGATTGTTATTTATGATTATGGAAACCAAAGAACATTTTTTTTTCAATTTAACAACTCTATTGGCCTCTCTTTGCACTTTTTTGGGGAAATTTTGGTTTAAATCACTTTGATTAGTTTTCTGTATATGCATCCAAGTAATCTCTTACCTTTCTCCAAGGTACGAGGAATCAATCTAGTCCTAGTGGATGTCGATCATCATCGTCATAAGCACACTAGTGTGTTAGTATCTACAATGCCAAATGAAGTTTATACATTTTGTTATAGAAAATTAGTTTTAATTTTTAAAATTACAAAATCTAATGTAAATATGTTCAATAAAGAAGCAACTATGTGTTTCCTCTATAGGCACATCGGAAAATGTTTT
The DNA here is from genome assembly GCA_034641835.2 of Pinus albicaulis. Taxonomy (NCBI): domain Eukaryota; kingdom Viridiplantae; phylum Streptophyta; class Pinopsida; order Pinales; family Pinaceae; genus Pinus; species Pinus albicaulis. Next base: position 70,268 of record JAXQQM020068469.1, on the reverse strand, counting down.
ATTATTTTACAATCACATTATGGTTCATTATTAGATTTTTGATTACTGTAATACATCTATGTGTAAGAAACATCACATTTAGTTTTAGGCAATACAATTTTTTTGTGAGTTGCGTGAGACTACATCTTCATCATCATGTCCAATATATCACCCGATGAACGGAGGAGTATCTTGGTGACTTCACATCAGGAATCCTTAATAAAGCACACGATCCGCAATCATCCAAGACCCTATGGCAAGACAATATAAAATTTTAGAAAACAAATTTGCACTTAATAGCTCACACAACACCAATGTACCCCAAAAAATATTCTGATATATCCAAATTAAAAAAAAAAAAATCAAGACAAGCGTTAAAATTGATTTTTTTTAAGATTTTAGAACCATACTCTATGTACAGTATTCCAGTGAATTCTTCTACTTTGAAAAATCATACATATAGAAAGTGGGTAAGATATTTAGTAAAAAACATGTAATTTATAATTAAACTCAACAATTTTTGAAATGAAAATATTGCCAATTTCAATCTATCCATGTAACAAACAAACGATTTTTAACCAAAATGGCAATATTTTTTTTTAAAATTTTAAAATAATCATTTGGAAAAAATTCCCCTAAAAAATTTAAATCAAGTATGCAATAGCATTAACTTTAAAGTGTATATTATCTATAATGCATTAGATAAACATTAGATATTTTACTAATACTAATAGTATTTTATTTGAAAAATTCAAAAAAAGGCATATTCAGGTATTACCGCGGAGATTAATTTGATTTCATATATGATGAATGAAATCATAATTTTATTTTTTGTTCATGATTTATGTTCTGGAAGATTACTCATTTTATCAATATATTATTAAAAAAAAAAAATAGTTGTGCAACTCAGTTATCATTGCATGGCAATTGATCAATAACTCCATTAAAAAAAAGTAATTAGTGATAGCGCTACAAGTAATTGTTGTGCTCAGTACATCTTTAATTTTATTAAGGTGGTCATCATGACTTCAAACCATAATTTCATTTTACCTTCACTCAATTTTTTACGTCACGGTAATTGGTCTTAAATCATCCATTCAATATTATTTTAATGCTATTTTTTTCAATACCTATTTGAAGTTAATAAGTCTTAAACTTGCCTTTATTAACGACAATTTTTGATATGATACTATATTTTCATTTTTTGGTAGCAACATGCCTCCATGATAGGAAGAGCTACATTAAATTAATTTATTATCCTTAGAACATTTTAAATTTAGTTAAATTTGCCATTTATATTTAGAGTTCATTAGAAAGTTCTACCTACGCGTATAATGTATGGGAAATCCCCTTCTGTCTTCATAAATTAATATCATTACGAGGTATTAAGCAACCTTCGTCAGTCTCAGACTTTACTTGTCATCCTCAATCGTATCAATTTTAAATTTTATGTGTTGAAAATTGGGATTAGGCAAGGAAGTGAATTCCTGAACCTGAGTAGCTGTTCTAGAACAACAAAGAAACCAAAAGAACATAAAGTTTTCCTTAGATAAATTAGAGTATAGGAGTGAAGCCTACCTCAAATCTATATCAAGCCTCCTTTTTCACTCCTACGCTTGCATGCTCAAAATGTAGCTCCAAATACTATAATTAGAGACCTACACACCACAGGCTAAAGGAAACAAAGAAAGAATCCTGCTCTGCAACAGCATGTAATCTGCTATGTCTATTCAATGAATCAACAGGATAAATACATAGATAAACATACAACTTGTTGGGAAAAAATATATCTTTATATTCTTCATAAATATACAGAGAGAGTTTATGTATCTGTGAATTGCTTTGGATAATGTCCCCAACATTGATTTTCATTATTTGTCTACAATGCCTCAATAAGTCTCTTTTTCAGATCTATGATGACCTTTAGATTCATCTAATGACATAAGAACACATTATCAGTCTCAAAAATAACCTGATGTATTAAGGACCTTAATCGATTCTCAGAAAGAGTGGCTGGTTTGATTTACCATTATGGGCTGGAGATCCCCTGGTGGGGCTAATTTCGAGATGAAGGTGAGAGTCTCGAGATGGATAAATTTGATTCAGAATCTTTATCAATGGTAATTAGTTAAAAAACCCCTAAAGTTTATAAGAAGAGTAAACATAATTGTGCAATTTCTGAATTTGATCATACATTTAAAGAGCAACATTATTAGGCAAGTATGGTGGAAAGGAAGAAACATCGCACGATTGAGCAACGAGTGTGAAGAAGAATTAATGGTATTCACGTCAATGTTTTTTTGAAACCAGTTAATCAAACTCAAATTTTTGGAGGATGCCTTTAGACTTTATGAATAGATGATGACAACATGCTAAACCTGAATATTGATTAAATCATTTTTTAGGGCTACGAATAATATGATGACTATTAATAATAGTTTCCCCTATTTCTACAAATGGATAGCAACAGGTTAAATGGCTAAAATTAACTGGCAAACAAAATACTGGATCAAAACAAGCAGTAGAGATCATATTTATTAAATACTATTTTAACATAATATATAGCCATTAGAGATTCTATGTGATACAAGCTAATGATACTGTTAATAAATCCTTAATACTATTTATTAAATGAAAAAAGTGACTGTATTATGGATGATTATTTGTATGATGTAGCGAAAACATACTTTGGCAATCTTCTGTCATATAATCCTAAAGTTAACCATGGATAGACAGTGGGGTCTTCTTATTCACTTGAGATCGTTAAATGTACGATTCTAACCATGGCTCAATGGTTGAGTGGAACTGTAATATGTACTGCATCTGATTTCCAGCTATGCTTTGAGTAAATGAAAATTACATGACAGTGAAAACACAGTCAGTGTCTTTAATGACTCTCAAAGATTTTTACTAATGCCAATATGTAGTATAGTCCAGTTGAGGCTAAATTAAACCCCACTTTCATCACACAATTCCAAAGTTGTTGGTGAAAATTGTCCATAAGGCATTCATTTCTCATTATATGGCCCCAAAGGATATGAGAAGGTTTCTAAGTTAACTGCTGAATGAAGACGGAGTTGACTCTTGACAGAAGCTGTAACCTTCTTTCCAGTAGGAGGCCTTGATGTCCACATCCTTCTTATTAATCATCAAGTTGAGCTTGACTTGTCTGTGATATGAACTGGATTCAGGAATAGCCACTTCTTCGACTGAAAAGCTTAAAATGTGCTATTAGATATATTTGAAGGACTTCTATTGAACACATTGGAAACACTTTATGGAGTTTTTAGCATTAGACCAATCACCGAACATGGAGAAGTTTTGATATTTTGAAAACGATGAACAAATAGGAAAGCATATTTCAGCCTATGATCCTGAGAGATGAAGTGAGAAAGAGTGTCATGTTGAAGAGCGATTTCTGCCATTAATAGTTCAAGTACCACCAGTCTCTAAATTTCTAACCATTTATATTTCAATACCTTTTTATTTTTGACAAGCTTGAGAGAGGATAACATATGTATGTAAGTTAGGTCCTTGGATGAATCCCTCACAGGTGACGAACCTAAGGAAAGGAGGTTTGATCCCATGCATGTTGATGATTCCATCATTGTTTGATGCTTTTATGATTCTAGCAAAGGTATAACTCGACTTCTTTTTCATGTTTGAGGTTGAAAAGAAGCAGAAAATAAACTCCAAAGGTTCCTTTTAGAAATGCAAATAATCTCTTGAGTCGAAAAGCGGAAAAATGTTTTCAAAGAGAACCTCTAGCCCATCTCATTCATGTATTCATTTTTCATAATTAGTTTATCTCAATCTAGAAAAGTTCTTTTCCTCCTGAAGTGTGTATATTTCATTTAATTTCTTGAGTTGAAAACAAATTACTGAAATACTTTCACGTTGAATTTAAAGCGTTGAAGGAGGACTCCAAGGTTCCTTTCACTCAGTTTATAGAATCCCGAAAAAATGCAAATAGTATCACTCCTCTCATCAAAATGACTTGTTTCAACTCAAAATTTCGTTAAATCCTTCATCAGTTGTTAACACACTCCAAAATACTACCAAAAGTTTAAAATGTGCAAAGTATGGTTTAGGTCAAAATAATAAAATAACGATGAAAGTAGGCATAAAAATAAATGGAGATGTGTTCATTTTTACCATTTCACTTTTTATGTTGTTGGGCTGAGCTCTGGAGTGGATTTTACCCCGAACTTGACAACTCATAGCAGCCAGTACGGTGGACCATTTCAAGTGTTGTCTCTTCCAAGTAGGAAATTTGCCTTTCTCTTTCTTTTCCAGAGTTTCCATTTTTTATTTCATTAAGTCTTTCCTTTTGGTGATTTGGAGCTTTAATATTGTGCCATAGCTCCAGCGCACCCCATCAATGTCGAAAAGTATGTTGGGAAGGAAACAATGGAAAGGCGCTTAGGCACCTGCGGGAGGGAAGTTACTGTGCCTTTCTGATACGCATAGCATGACTGACCTAGGGTTTGTGGGGCATGACTTAAAAAGTGGTGCCTCTTTTCCTCAGGGAAATTCATTTCTCAGGGCATTTTGCATGGGGCTGTGTGTGAATTCTTCGTGCCATGTTTTAGGTATCCATTGAAGAAGAAAAAAATGGCTTTGATTTGGTGAAAAGGAGTATGGAAACCAAGACATGGATGCTTCCAATGAACCAAAAACTATTCATGATTTGATAAATTGTGGACTTCTCAAGTCCTTTTGGCTTTCTAGCATAAGAGCACGGTTTGTAATTATTGGAGTATTTGGTCATAGCATAGGATGTTTAGGCATAATGCTTCGGGAGCTCGGAAACACATTTACTCGGCATACAATGTGCAACAATATAGTATTTGGAAGTCTCTTCACCCTTCTCGAATCGGTGTGAGATATTTTGGGTTTCGATCCCCGAGTGGAATCGCCAATTTGTTATGTAGAATTTACAATTGCATACAAAGGTGAATTCCATAGACCTAGTGGCTTTGGTCTAGAACAATAGAAAGATAAAGAACATAATTTTTCCTTGGAGAAATTATAATTGCAAAAGATAAAACTTTGCTGCCAGATCTGTAGCAAGCTTCCATTTCCTCCTCGCTTGTAAGCTCTGATAGTATTTTCAAGTGATATAATTAGAACACACACGAAGTGAAACAAGAAAAGGATCCTAACATCTCTACGTAGCATAATAGCAACATCATTATTCAATGAATCAGTGTGCCTTTGAAATACATAAGTGAAAACATAACACAACAAATATGAGAAAACAAGATACTCTTTGTATTAATAAGAATAGGAGAGAATTTAACCATAAATAGTAGGCGGGTACACAGTGTCTCCCAAGTTAACTTGTCCTTCCTTATCACAAAGCACACCTCAATATCAACCCTAATGCATGAATATGATGACTCCTTTGTTGAATATTGCAACAAGAAACGATGAAGGAGGCATCCACAGAAACATCTTTCTTGATCTCTGATTGGAAAGTGATCACCTAAACTAGGTGAGGGCCACACAAGTAGGTTTTTGTTGCAAAGTCTATTTTTAGACTATGTCTATTTTTTAGACATATGGATCATGGTCTATGAGTTGCGGATGCTATTTATGGATGATTGGTCGGTTGGTAAAAATAGATGGATTTTTATTTTTAGACATTGGGCGGTTTCTATTTTTAGACTATTGAGCTAAGAAATAGAACGGTCAAATATTATTAACCCTTAATAGTATTTAGACTACAAACATTATCTTATCCTCTTGGAGCACTTTAGTTTGATGCTTGGATGTGGCACATGCAGGTGACATAAGGAAATACGCTTTTCTAAGGGTTAGTTGAGCTATTGCATGGTTGACTTCGGTTAGGGAACTCATGTGGCGAGTTTTGGTGGAGTTGATGAGGCAGTTGGTGGAGTTGTGTTAGGTTTAACTTAGTTGAACTAGTTGTATTGATCTAGCGACAAATACACTAGTGATAGTGTCGTTAATTATTAATTAATTCACTAATTATTAACTCATAAATCAACTAAAGAATACATCGATTCGCTATGATGCATGGACGATTCGGTGGAGACCGGTGTTAGAGGTGGGTGAAAGGGTGAGTGTAGGTTTATCGAGTTGTGACTATACTTGTGCATGAGATTTGCACACACATTGATTGAGATTGCCAATGAGGATTGGCGGTACAAGCCAAAGAGAGTTCAAACTTGGATCTCATTCATTCTCATCTTGGATTGCGCGATGAGGTAGGCAAACGGTGGAGGAGATTTGAACTTTGTGACTTGTTTAGATACGAGCTAGTTTGTGTCGCCCAGTGGAGATAATCTTGAGTACTTGTGAGGTATTGTACTATGATTGTTACATGTTATCTATCATTATAATATACGGATATTTAGGGGTTTTCAGTGTATACTTTCCCCGTACATGCGTATTTATATGTGTGCTTGATTATGTTTTAATGTGCGCATGCGGCTGGCCTATTTCGCATATTGACAGTCGATTGTAGAAGAAGTTATGTATTATGCATGAAGCTTAAATAGTGTGTAATCAAGATAATCTCGGTGAATAATTGACTATTAGTCAAATTTCTACATGGTATCGGACGAAATTGATCATCGGATCTATTACGGTGATTACAATTTATTTCGGTAGACGAGTCACAATAGCGGGCAGGTAGCTACGGATCCATCCCCTTTCCTTGAAAGGTAGTATATCGATGAAATGCCCCTACGATCAATCTCTGTGCACTGAAATACTTTGTTCTCACATTAGATCGAAGCGGTTGAGTTTTTGAGGTACAGGTGGAATTCGAATTTACAGAGTGTTTTCTTGGTGTCGAAGTCAAAATGTCTTATCAAGGATTGCGATTGGAGTATGCTCTTGAAGGCGACTCGAATTATATTGCATGGAGAGATAGGATGGAGGCGGTGTTAGATGACAACGGGCTGAAGGAGTTCATAGATGTTGAAGTCCCAAAGCCTGCGATCTTTGCTCCGAAGTTGGGAAGCTTGGAAAAAGAGAGCAGGCAAGGTGTCGAGGGATTGCGATGGAGAGGACGTGAAGAGGATCACACATAGTATCCGACCTGCATGGAAAAGCTTCTCATGCTTGATGTGGAAAGCGTTGTGAGAATTGTTCCAAAGCAAGAGCGACCGGAGGAAGTTGGCGCTCAAGGATAAACCAGGAAAATAAAGATGGAGAAGAATGACACTATTCAGTATAACGTAAAGTTTGTCACTTTCTTCGGGGATGAGCTTGGGGGAGTGTAGGAGTTGGTGTGAATGAAGACTTGGTGAGCTTGCCTCTCCTTAATTTAGAAGAGTTGGAATTCCTATGAGGATTACATCCAATGGTGGAGAAATTGCCGGGATACTGGGAGCGACTTTGGTCGGATCTTGTGCGAAGGAGATAAGGCGGAGTACCGGGGATGGATCTTCATCAAAGGCATACGATGAAGAGGATTGTTCTTTACAGCTAGCGAGAGAAGGGAAGGGAAAAGAAGAATGCTTCTCAATCACGTGCGGATGGTAAGGGTGTGACATATCAAAGTGAAGTGTTTTCCTTTGTCCACGATCATGGACATTACGCCACGAATTGTCCACGGAGAAGAGAGAAGAACAAGCGGTACAGCTGGGCTGCGAGCTGGTGAGGCTCTTGCCTCACGATTTAATTTGGACTTCTCGTTGATCGCATGCATGGTGTCTAGTGCATTAGGATCGAGGTGTTATTTTGATAGTGAGCGCTTCCTTTCACACATGACGGGAGATGTGAATCTTTTCGGTAACTTGGTGGAGAAAGATCTCCGGTTGCATGTTGAGTTGAGGCGAAAATGGACGATACAATGCGGCGGCATTGGTACCATAACCTTTCGAGAGGGAGTCGGGTAAACTCATTCTTTTACAAGATGTAGTGCATGTTTCGAGTTTAAAGAAAAATTTGATCTCGATCGCAATGTTAGAGGATAAAAATTGTAAATTTATCTTTAATTGAAGAGAAAAGTTTTCCTTCGGCACAAGGCAACGGGGACAAGTCAAGAAGTTTGGGATTCGAGCAAAGAATCTCTACGGACTTGAAGTAGATGGGATGTCTCTGAGCTTCCTACTACGTGGGAGGTACGAAAGACATGCAATTGATGCTTGAGAGGAACAAAATTTTGCATGCGGTGGGGGTGAACCTCGGGATGTCGATGCGGCCACAAGATGAGGATCATGGAGTGGGAGTGACTTCACTCATGCAAATAAATTTCATGCCGGATGTGCGAGGAGGGTACATGCGGCTATACCCACGAGGTGAGAGGTGGGGGCGACATGCATGATTAATCCAAAGAGGATATTTACGGGCGAGTTCCTTGAGATGGTGTGGATCTCGCCAGAATTGAACTCGGCTACGAGGTGCCTGCACCACGGCGGTGGCATGATCGGTTGGATTGATGCAAGTAGATCAAAGTGACGGTGTCGGATACGGAGCACGGATTAGAGTTGACAACAAGTGCATAATGCATGGGTGCAGAGTTCAACAACGCGGTGGTTCCTAATGACATGTGCGAGTTGGTACCCCGGCGGAAGTCAAATAATTTGATGATAGATACATCGGGCCGATTGAGTTGTTTGGAGCCCTGTCGGTTTAGGAGGAGTTGCGAAGCGGTGCATGGGTGCATGGTGTGAAGGTTGCGGGGCGAATGCATGGAGTCACATGTCGAGAATGCGAAGACAATCCTTTCTTGTTGAGAAAGTGTTGAATATTGCAACAAGAAACGGTGAAGGAGGCATCTGGCTCATCTTTCCACGATCCTAGTTGGAAAGTGATCACCTAAACTAGGTGGGGGCCACCTGGTAATTTTAATACATAAGTCTATTTTAGACTATGTCTATTTTTAGACATATGGATCATGGTCTATGAGTTGCGGGATGCTATTTATGAATGATTGGTCGAGTTGGTAAAAATATATGGACCTCTAGTTCTAGACATTGGGCGGTTTATTTTTAGGCTGTCGAGCTAAAAATAGAACGATCGGAAATATTATTAACCCTTAATAATATTTAGACTATAAACATTATCTTATCCTCTTGGAGCACTTCGAGTTTGATGCTTGGATGTGGCACATGCAGCGAAAGAAGGAAATACACTTTTTCTAAGGGTTAGTTGAGCTATTGCATGGTTGAATTTAGTTAGAACTCATGTGGTAGAGTTTGGTCGAGTTGATGAGACGGTTGGTGGAGTTGTGTTCGGTTTAACTTAGTTGAACCTTTAGTTGTATTTAGTCTCATGACAAATACACTGAACGTGATGGTGATGTGGGGTAATTGTTATTCATTCACTGATTATTAACTCATAAATCAACTAAAATAATACATCAGTTAGCTGCCAGTACCTGGAACCCGATTCGGTGGAGACCGATGTTAGAGGTGGGTGAAAGGGTGAGTGTGGCTATCGATTGTGACTATACTTGTGCATGAGATTTGCACACACATTGATCGAATTTCCAATGAGGATTGCGTGGTACAAGCCAAGGGATTCGAACTTGGATCTCATTCATTCTCATCTTGGATTGCGCGATGAGCGGGCAAACAATGGAGATTTGAACATGACTTGTTCAAATCTGAGCTGATTTGTGTGTAACTATTGGAGACAAAATGCGAGTACTTGTGAGGATTATTGTACTATGATTGTTACATGTTCTATATCACGCTATAATATCAGATAGTTGAGGGTTTCAATTTGTATGCTCATTACATATTTTGTTATATGTGTGCTTGATTATGTTTAGTAATAACGTACGACGCTATTTCCGCATATTGATGATCGATTGTGAAGAAGGTTATGTATTATGCATGAAGCTTAAATAATTATTGTAATCGGGATAATCTCGGTGAATAATTCAACTATTAGTCAAATTTATACATCCTTTAGATTCAAGGAAACAACATAAGGCATTATCAGTCTCGAAAATCCAACTCGGATGTTATGGATGAGTAAATTTATAAGAGAAGAGTGGTAGTTTAGGATTTACCATTATGGGCTTAAGATCCACCACTTATATGAGGGAAGGTGAGCTTAAGGGATAAGAGGTGAAGTCTCCGATTATGGGATGGGATAAATTCGAGCTCTTTATACATGGTAAATAGTTAAAACAACCTTGGAAGCTTCTAGAGAAGGCTTGAGTAATTTTCTTTTCTCCGATTTCTAGAATTAGCGCACCTCCAAAAAGGAGCAACATGTATTGAACGAGAAGGTGGACAAGGAAGAAACGTGTGCTAAACGCAAGTGGTCAAAGAGGAGAGGTACGTTGAAATTTTATAAATAGTGTTTTGAACGATTTGTCCCAAAAATTGAGGACATTTTGGAGAGGTAAATGCTTAGTGATTTGTGAAGGGATGTTGACAGCATGTTAATGGAAATTGTTTGATCAAATTTTATATACCTTTTTGGGTTGATGTGTGAAAAAATGGCTTGTAAAAAGAAGGATGTTGAATATTCATTTAGATATTTATTCTTTCTCGGTGAAAACTAACCATTTAACCCTTCTTTCTCTAAACCAACCCGGTCTTAATGTGTTATGCTATGGTAACATGGTCCACATAAATAAATAGCAATCCACCTACTTGGTCACCAAAAATACACAAGAGAATCGAAAATCCTGAGAGTAATGATTTGATTGAGTTTACATTCACTGACGGTGACCCAACTCATAATCCCATCTCACATTGAAATTCTCGGCAATGGGTAGTTTAATAAGAAGCAAATTGACTTGCTTGACACAGCCTTCTCTTTAAAAAAATAATCCAATTGCATTCCATTGTGCAGTTCTTAAGTATTGATTCCAATTGGTAATGAAACTAAATCTAGACCATTTACGGTAGGAATCAACGGTTGCTAACGAGAACTAGCGTGAATTCCTTTGAAACCATCACAAATCCTAATTCCATTGACTATAATCTCATTTCGATTAAACATAATATTAGGGGGTTTTAAATTATAGTTGTTACAATATTAAATCTCTAACAACTATTAGAATAATTCACATTATTCTTAATACATGTAATGCATCCACAAAATATAAATTACCTTCTTTAACAATTAGAGTTTTTTGATCAATGATGGCCAATCCATTCACAAATTAAAATATCCACAGTATAGGGTTACAACCATACAATCATCCTTAAATTCTCAAGCTTAATTTGCTTCTTTCTTACGAATATTTCTCATTGGTTCGAGCCTGATTTCATGTACAATGAGCCTCTTCACAAATTCAACTTGAATTCAGTATTTGACATCTAAATGATCTTGTCTGGCTACTTACCTATCTTACCAAATAAATACACATGTAAATAATTTATTTCTCTCTCACTCAATTATCTCAAAATCTCCAAGATTTACCTCACTCTATGACATATATATTTAAATCATCGTTGATTCTACAAATTCACACAAACTAGAACTCATCAATAATCATACATAGATAATTTAAATATTGATGATATGAATCCTATTGTTAAGTTTTCAACAAAAACGATTGAAAGGGCATCTGAAACATCATCCTTGATCCTAGTTGGAAACTAATCACCTAGGCCCAGAGTGGGAATTTTACTAGGGCTATTTTAGGTGTATGTTTATTTTTTAGACATGGTGAGCATATTCTGTTGTAGACGGTTGTTAAAATGTGAAAAAATAGGTAAATTCTATTTTTAGAAGATTGGGCGGGGAATCTGTTATAGATCACGATCTAAAAATAGATGCATGTCGATTATTATTAGCTCTTAATAATAATCGGACAATAAACAACAACTTATTCTCTTGGAGCACTTTATTTCGATGAACGGTGCAGAAGAATGCGTGAAATTTGAAGAATTAATACAATTCAAGGAATAGGTTCATACATGAAGATTAGATTGACGAAGTGAAAAGTTATGACGAGTTGGAAGAGTAGTTATGGAGTTGTATTTGGTTAACTCGATTAGACTCGATTGAGCTAGAAGTTTGTATCTAGTCTAGCTTGAATGATACACTAGTGAGGTGGAGTGAATTAATTAGTTAATTAATTCACAAATAAAAACTCGTTAATCAGCGGAACAATACAACGATTAACTACGATTACATGTCGAGATCCGATATGAGCCAGTGGAAATGGTGAAAGAAAATGATATCCGGGTGGCGGCTACTAAATGATACATGGTTGCTCTTATGTATAAATGGGTGCCAATGATAATGGCCATGATCAATAGAGAGTGGGATTACATCGGGTGGTCTTTATAATCGGCTTGGATTGCGCGATTAGACGAGGCTAGCGAGGGGCAAAGATCGGTGCATGGATTTACGAATTGTTACGATTAGTGTATGATTATTATCTTGTGCGAGAGCTTGTGATAAGCTTTGTATGTTTGTATGAGATTTTCATATGATCTCCATGTTACATAATATATAGTTGGGGTTTTCGGCTCGGGCTTTCTGTTAAACAATGTTGTGTTATGTGTGTTTTTTATTGGCTTCATGTGTTTTGCAATTGTTGATTAAATTTCTACAGGAATTATAATTGGAAGGATTACGTATTTTACGAGAAGATAAATATTGTGAGATCGGTAGAATTTTATGCATATTGTATATAATTTCTACTATTTATTAAAATTTGTACATAAGCTTCTACTCGGAAAATTCTCATGTTCTAGTCTTCACTTTGTCATGATTCATCCTTTAGTTGACCTTCCTCTATTTTTTCCGTAGCTTACAATGCTTATATAAAAACTTATAAATGATAACCTAACCAATTCAATTTACATCCTATGCACGATTATTCTCCTATAGTCTCTCATAGTTTAAATTAACAAGGAAGATAGTTACTCAACTAATTCTTTAAAAGCTCTTAATAATCTAAATAATTATTGAAAATTATTCCTGGTAAATGTCAAACCCCTAGGTCTATTAAAAAGTTGGAAACTTGAAATAATCCTGCATCGAGAATCCAAATGTAGAAAAATTCATGACCTCCTCATCATGTGTATCTAATTCTTAAATCCTTTAGGATCCCACATCTTGTTATGTAGTCCATACATCTGGCCTTCAAAATCTTCCACATTCAGCGGATGTTATTTTTGTACCTTCTTTCTTTCACTTGTATCTTATTTTGGAATTATCATAGATTCCATGGTTCATTTATCTCTATATTCATTCTAACTTCATCCCTTGTCTCAACAATATTGTGGTACTTGAGGTTTTCATGTCACCCAGCTTCATACCTTTCATTGTAATTGTTTAATGAATCCATTGTCTTCTCTAGGGACAGTCTATGGAAAATTGACTTTCATTCTTCAAATCCTTGCTTATATCTACCTCTTCTTCAAATTTTTATTATACTTTATATTTTCTCTTTAATTTATGTCATTGTAGCATGATACTTTGATCTTCTCCTCCAAATCACTACATGTATCTTTGCTTCATTCTTCTAAGTACCTTATTTCTTCCTTAAAATATCCAAACATTTGGCTGAGATTTTGTACTTGAGGCTCAATTTTTATCTTCACGAAATAGATCATATTTTTCTTCTTTAATTACATTTTTGGGTTCATCAACACTTTCAACAACCTTATCGTCAATAGAAAATTAAAATATGGCTTTTAGTTCCTTAGATGTTGTAAACATCCTTCCTTACATGTTTCATCTCTTTAGGATGTAATTTCTCCTCTTGACTATGGCTTTCTCAACAACCTTTCTAGCAACTTTAATTCCTTGTCATACTTCACAAAATTTCATCTGAATGCTTATTTTTGTCCTTCATTTGGCTTTATCTCCATAAGCCAACTTTCATATGTAATATAGTTACAAGTTCCTTCATGACATACTTCAGCTCTATTCTATTTCAATGTCTTGAAAAAACATTTCACCGTCTTCTTCCCCCTCTTTGTGACGGTTGTAGGTGGTTTTCCCTCATCATCTCATGGATAGCACAAATACATGCATAATTCATTAGTTGTAAAAACATAAGACCCTAATTCATGAGACTCTCATAAATTCTCTTTTCTACATCATCATCATCACATTCTTACTAGGAAGTAAGGTTCCTTTGCTCTTAGTTCACGGATGCAAACTCCTCCTTTAGTCATTATCCTCTGCTTAAGCTCAACTCTCTGAGATTCTCATTCCCTAACTGGAATTCATAATTTTCTTCAACACACCTTCAATAGATTCACTTCAACTATTGTGGAATCCATGCGCATACACCTGGTATTTCTCTCCTTCTGTCAACTGTTGATTAGTACATTCAATTTTACTTTTATTTCAACAATTCTCTATCAAAGTACTCATCACTCATCCTTATATGGCTTGTTCTTGAACCTATAACAAGCTATAATAGTCATTTCTTTCTCTCTTTGTGAGCTTTCTCTAACCCACTATGAGTTGCGGTAAGTCTACGAAACAAGTCTTCTCTATTTTCTTATCAACCAATAGTTCATCAAACTTTCTCCTTAGCCCATCCATTTTGTATTCCAATGCTCTCTCCTTTGAATCTTATTGAGCACCCATTTCTCCTCTATACTTTTGCACTTTCACCTTCTCTGAGAACACTGTTTTTTCCTCTCTCCTTTTCCAACTTGGGTTGAAATTTTGTTTGCTAAGCAGTGGCTATGGGGTTCCTTGTCATAAGAAATATTTCCTTCATCGAGCCTCACATGATATTTCCTTTTGTCACAACTCCTCAAGGCATGACTATCACTAATTATTTACTCGATGCTACTTATGTTAGAACATCACTTGTACTCTATTAAAACTCTTGTAGTTGTCACTAATTCCACAAGCTCTCTTCCCACTACTTGCTACCTACCAATTTTCATAAACATTGTTGAAAATAAAAATGATTAATTATAAGATTTATACATGGCCTTCTTCTTCACTTTCTTTAGGTTCTACCCTACTATATTTTTTAAGCAACTTCTTGTCTTCACACTTCTTTGGATATCTTGCTACTTCAATATTTGAAAAATTCAAATTTCAAAAACCATACCTCAATACCTACGTGTTCAACCTCTGTGAACCTACCTGCTTGTTGTTGTAGTCCTTTCAATGTCCTTTCAACCTAAGAAAATTATTCTTTCAAACTTTCTTATCAATCCCAATTTGTTTTATTTCTATCCCAAAGTAGAGCTTCCTTCTTTAACTTTAAAGGGCAGTAGTGTTCATCTTTCTCTAAAATGGCTCAATTTTGTGGTCATCAATTATTTATTCAAGCCAAATTAAAATATTTTACTTTCCTTGATTTCCAAATGTGACTTGTTGCCATCTGAATTTCTTCCACTTTAATGAGAAAATATGAATCTATTCTTCCTTTGCCAATAATACTACTTTCGTGTCCACTTATCCAATACCAACTCTCACTTCATTTTTTCCTTTAGGTCATCTTCAAAACATCATACAATTTGTATATTGTGGATTATTCTTTTCCCTGTCTAAATCTATATTTATGGAATTATTGCCAATATCTTTGGAATATAGGAGTTCTCTGAGATCTATTTCTCTAATGTTTTTAGCTTTCCCTAGTCGCTAACTCTTTGTTTAAACCACTCGAGGGTGTGATCTTGGTCCTAAGGATGAACTACATTAGATGGTTAAAAAAGTCAACCAAAAAATAATGTTGATGTATTGTCAAGAAGAAATTTTCAAAAATTCAATATGGATCATAAAAGTCTTGAATCCAAAAATGTGATCATAATTATTCGCATAACACTATGTACTAAATTCTTATTATCATTCAAGAGCCAAGTCTCAAGAATATAGCCATCCTATAAATATTTTTATGCCTACGATGAAAACCATCGGCCAGCAAGCATTCACTTATAGGTTTTGATTCCCGGTCTAAGAAAACTCCCTGATGCAAGCTTCAACCCCGATTTTCTTTTGCAAAAAAATAGCCAATCAAAGATCTACGATCGATTAAGTTAGGATCTCCATTTATTTTACAAGTGACGGTGTTGCTCTTTAATAAACAAATCACCAATTCCATGAGATGTAATAGATCTCATCCAATAAATACACAAAAACTTAAATTTGTACGAAAAAGTACCTTCAAAGAGGCCAGGAAGGGTTAACTCAGTGGTAGAGTTCCCTGTCGCTAAGAAGTATCTTTCCATTAATAGGTCAACGGTTCAATTCTCCTCAATGTCGTCGGGGTTAGTCTCTGCTAGTTTGTTTGGGAGAATATGATCCCTTTAGGTTTATGCATGATTTTCAAGGAAAAAAAAATTACCTTGAGTGTAGGTTATAAATCCACTATGTTTCTACATATTGGGGCTTCAAATCCTTCACATAGACTATCAGTTCCAACGGTTTCCGTAGAGACACTTTTAGAGTTACAAATTTGACCTCATCTTGGTCAAGAGTTAATTTATTATTTCACTTCATATCTCCCGTAAATTCATGGAACAAGAAGAAGTCACTAGGGGGGGACTTTATTGGTGGAATTCATGCATTGAAATTTTGAATAGAGAGGGATATTGATGGAAAAATAGGAAAAATAGGAAAAATAAAAATTGTAAGAGAATAGAATAAAATAAAGTAACATGATCATATATATATCAAACCATCATTAAAAATAAGAAAGCATACTTGTGGCAAGGGATAGAAAACCGAAAATATACAAAAAAATTGTAACATCAATTATACCTTTCTCTTTGTAGTCACACAAAGAGAATTAAGGGAGGAAGTTTTTTAGGAACTATGAAATAGAAAATGAATTCCTTATGTTTGTAAAAGGGGTAAATGTGGGTGTTTGGAGGCCATTATGTCTATAAACTTGGCGGTGAAATTACCTTGGCTTAAATCCATACATGTTGATTTTAGTGTCCTATTACACTTTGCTTCACCACATGTGGTGGTCTCATAGCCTAGATAAGAGGTGGATTTTTCATTGAGTCTCCTATGTTTGGGTAGAGGGTGAATAGTATGCTTGATTCATTAGTAATATTCCTATTTTTCACACAAATAATTCTTTATATTTGTTATATGATTTCCTTATTTAGCTTGTACATAGTTTCGGATTTACATGTCTTACAACTCTAAATAAGATTTTATATAGAACTAATGCTAGTTTTTTGCAATTCACATACATCTATTATGGAATAATTTAGGATCTATAGGACCTATAATTCAAATAGGAAGGTTCTATATTTCTAGAATGTAATAAAAATTATCTATTATAGGGTAAAATAAACCTCAAAGGCATAATGACTTATATCACAAATCTTGTTGGTATAGGTCAATTTGGGCACCATTCCCAATGATATGGTTACCTTTGGACATCATCCCAGAACCAATGAAATAGGGTCTATCATCCCTTATCATTTCGGTTGCTACATGCCCTAAGACAAGAACAAGTGAAATCATCCATGACTTCCATTACGAGGTTTCCAAGATTTCAAGTAAATATATCACCTATGAGCTCACCAACGCAACCTCTCAGGAATAAGCTTGCTTTTGCATATTCATTTACCTCCATTCAGGTGCTTTCTAAAAAACACTTCCCGACATTCAAGAGTGCATTGGTCAAATGGGAGCGAAATTCTCATTTCTTGGAATCTCCACATGGCGGTGCCTTTAGAAGAATCCATATGTGTCAAACTTCGACTCATCTGTCCATATAACACCTCTGAGCTTGGGAACATGTCTTGCCTATTATTGAAATTCATTGATTGAGAAAATACCTTCGAGTTGCTCTATAAATTGAGCCTGAATCCTAATTGTGAGAAGGAATAGATTTGGTAAATAAATGTTGTTGAATTCTCAATTAGTGTGATTAGAATGATATCTTTAACTTTGGTGAGATGTTTATTGTGATGGGATGAATGTTGGGCTGGTGTCATCAAATCAATCCTTGGTTGTAACCTCCCCTTCTATCCATTAATAAATATTGTTGTTCATTTTCCCACATATGTATCTATATATGTTTCCATCTTTCATCTCTCATGGATTCTTAGCTGATGTATATGTTTCATGTTTCATTGATTTAATTGATTAAGATGAATATGCATACGTATGTGCAATCTCTTTGTCGTTTAGTGTTTATATTTATAGGAACTAGTCTAGCGATCAAGGATTGAATTGAAAACAATGAAGCAGCAGAGAAGGAGAATAGGAGCTAGCTTGGATCCCAAGTAAGTTTCTCCATCTTTCTATGTGTCTATTTACTCTTAGGAAAAGTGTGCACTGCAAAGTCTTTGATCTATTGTTCTAAATTAATAACTTCCCATTTAGGGAATGTGTTTTTGTAGTAATTCTATATTTTGCATAACACTTGTAACTCAACCAAATTTTCTCTAGTGTTATGCACTTTTTAAACTTTTTAGAATGAATGAATGAAAAATAAATCTATCTATTTTCCTTTTCTTTACATCATTTCACTTCTACTTTGTGGATTATATTATGCTGAGTTTTGGAAACACATTGTAGTTGTGATGTGATTTTTCGGTAGCCCTTGAAATTGTTTTCACTATTTGTCTAATTTTCTAAACTTTAGAACATGTTAGTATTAGGTATGATTAGAACTTGAACTCCATCATATGGCGGGCATTCTTATCCTATCACCAAGCATCCATGAATCTAGCTTTATCTTTGCTTTCTTTGAACTTTTGCATTCATATTGTCTTTGCTAGGCAATGAGGGTAAGTGATGAAGCATGGTTTGTTTTCATTCTAAGGGTTTAATAGAAATGAGGAAGGGTATTAATGAAATTAGTGGCTAAAAATAAATTATAACATCATTTTTATTAGTGAGTTGAAACTTGAATTTTTTTGCAATAGTATGAAAATACTAGTAAATGAAAATATTTATAGTTGAGGTTTAATTTCAGCATCTAAAATGAATGACACCATCAATTAGGTTTGCTAAGTACGATGGCCTTTAATTTCCGATTGGGAATCCTTTGTTTCCCATTTTTCTCACTTCTTGGAAGTGTATACATTATGATAGAAGCTCATGGTGTTCTATTGCATGAGGAAATGGCAATGTAGTAAATGTTCCTTGTTGAGATTTTCATAATTTTTATATATAGTGATGGCAAATTGGGTTTCTTTATTTATATAGATTATAGGTAATAAAATGCAAGAATAGTTGGAATTTCATAGGTAGGCCTTTGGCTACCTACATTGAATACCAATCATTCTTACCATATGTTGAAAAGGATGATGTTTGACTTTGTTTTTCATTACAATTGGTGGCTTGAAAATAAATACTACTTCGTGAAGATGCAAGAAAATGTGATCAATATCTAAGATGTTGAAGGGTGAGCATGCTCTTTAAGCAAGATAACAAGATTAGTGCCTTGTTGCTCTAATCAATTATCCATCCATTTAAATAATCAATATTGGTAAGTACTTATTTGATTACTTGCGCAAGTAATTAAATCCACTACATCATACGGGTTGGAAATATAAATATTTTGAAATTTTTGTGGGTAGGAAATTGAAATAAATAAACTTATGACGCATATCATGTTTAGTTTTTCTTTTTCTATTTGAATTGTTAAAGATCTTAACATTTCTTACTCCACATTCTAATGAATAATTTCATATACTATTATAAGTTGATACGATGAGAGTATTTATGTATGACTTTTTAAGTATGGTGTAGTTATCTCAATTAAATCAAGTCATTTTTGTGTCATGCTAGTACTAGCAATATTTGAATGAAAATGGTTAATCAACATAGATTGTGTTGATAGAATATAAATCTTGATAATTGAATTTAGACTCAAAAGGGACTAATAATTGTGCATATTCTATACAATGCAAGTAGAGTAACATCAATTGAAAACGATAAAGATAAACCCAATTCTGACAATGTAGACATTGTATCTCAAAACCAAATGATGCGGGCACAAGAAATCCCATTTCTTAGCTACATTAGAACTTGATTTTGGAGTAAATGGCCTTTTTTAATTTAATTAAAATTGTTGTTTGAATACACGATGTAGCAAAAGATTGATCATTTCAAGATATATTGGAACACTCCTTTTTCTTTTCTAGGTATTTTCTAAAATGATCTTTTTGGGATCGATTCCATCTTTCCTTTTGGTCTTTTCTTGTAGGTATGTTTATCTTGGTAGACGGGTTCAACAATATAGGCATGCCTAGTGCACTGGAATGTAGTGCGGCGTCATGCATATTGATAATGTGCTTGTAGTGGTCATTGGTCCATTCTCTCATGGATTGGAGCTTCTTCTCTCAAATGAAATCTCCAGGTATGCATGGGAGTGAGCCTTTCCCATTTTGTAGATTTATGATTTTTGACAGCACTTGAAATGACTTTGCAATGATTTTAAAGTTTCTGCATTGTAATTGTTATGGTTTCTGCTTGCGAGTTAATTACTCTACATGGTTTATGTTTTGAAGCTAAGTCATGAGCACAAATATTGTTTCAAATTCTAAAGTAGTACCATTTTCATAAACATACCATATTTGAATGGTACCAGAAAAAATCTTACTTATCATTGGTAATTTTATATAAATGTAAGAAAGAGTAGAATGCATTGATGATCTTTAGAAAGATACAAGGACTCAATTCCCAAAAAAATATGACTAATATTTTGGTTTGGAGATATTTATATATATATATAGATTTGAGATATACACAGATTAACATTATATTGATTTTGATAATATAGTTTTCATATATTTGTGTGCATTTTCATATCATATTGATAATAATTTTGTTTTATTTATAAATTATTTTGTGCATGTTAATATTTATATTATTATTGATTTCTCTTTTTACTATTTTTTCAATGAAAAATCTCGTAATTTTTATTATGATAATCAGGGTAAAAGTCACTAACTATGGAAGTATTTTGAGTGTGTATGCAACCAGGAGAAACATGGTTGTTACGAATCTAAACTGTTAACTGGTAGCTGGAAAAAACCCCATATAACAAAACCCCAAATCCATGTTAGAACACTGGCACACAGGCTCGTCAAGATAAGAAAAACTGGCACACAGGCCCCGAAAACAAGAAGCCTATCAATCTAGGGTTTTGGCACACATGCCACGAACAATCAAGAGAAAATGTTAAAAATATATATGAGTGGCATGTAGGCCCTCTAGATTCCCCAAGAAGAGAAAATAAAAGGAAACCCACCAACAACAGCAGAGACTGCAAAAAAAAAAAAAAGGGGCCTGAGATGAACAAAGAAGGCAACGAAGACCCACAATGCAGACCACGGACCCTGGAGCATGGTCGGGAAGCCACCGAGTATCTTTCCCCCAGAATCCTGGCTTTAGCTTTAGGATGGATTCGAGATCCTCTAGCATTGCCTTCAACATGCTCCACCTCAACAATTTTATGGGTCCTTATGGTTTCTCCTTTTTGTTTTCTCCGTCATTCTCAATTATTCCAATCAGCCCTAGCATTGGGTCTCCCATAGTTTGTTATCTTTGCATGCAAATTTCTCTTTTTCATCTCGTTTTCTAGGTGGCTTTTGGTATTCTCTACATTTTTCTCTCCCTTTTTTTGGTTTTGGGATTATTCTGCCTTAGAGATATGAGCCTGGTTTCATTGTTAGACTTTGAACCAATTAATATGGTTTGTGAGAGGGAAAGATATCATCACGGTGGTGGAAGCAATGGTCCCATAAGGAGGGACATACTCTTGGAGAAAATTTTATGGATGAAAAATTATTTAAGGTTTATAAACCTTAATAAATCTCATTAGTTATTGATACGCAAACGTAAGAAATGTTATTTAGCGATATTTTTGTAAAAATATTCAAGTTTCTAATGATTTTATATGGTCTCTATAATTTTTTCGCGTTTTTAAGCTAAAATAATTTAATCCTATAAAATTTGGGAGAATGATTTTAGAAAAATGGAAATTAGCGAATGTGGGTTTTCTTGAAAAAGCATGGAAAAATAGCCCACATGTGAATATTCTCCCCTAAAAGTTTCCTTGGCGGGTTCATTCACATGTATAGGCATGACTTGACTCTACGGGGCGCAAATCCTCCTCAATTTTGTGCCCAAATCGATGAGGTAGAATCGACCAGGGATGAATTTGAATGTCTTTCTAATTCAATGGTGGTAGAAGTTGTGTTCGCATAGGTATCGGATGTTGGTCACACTCATGGCGAAAGTAAATCAATATATTTATACCTTCGACTTGTATTGGTGTATGAATGCTTTCTTGGGTTGGGTCCTCTTGAACGAGAACAATGTAAAGCGGGATATTCTTTTGTTTCTAGATGACATTGTTCTACAACTTAAGGAGATGAATGAGCGCTTGATGCACATTAAAAATTTTATAGATCTTAGCACAACTCTGTTCACCTAGATTTAGAGATCCTAATCTAAATGGGAGTGGATACATACATTCTACTTAATATGCTATGTCTTTATAGTAGTAGTATTTTTTGTTGTTTGTTATATTCTTAATAAGTTTGTTATTGTTAACGTTTCTAGGGTATACCGGCAATTCTTTGCTTCTGGAATTATTTTGATTTCTAAACTTTCATAGTGTTTTAAGTATTCTAGCATTAGCTTCTTGGATAATTTAATTTTAATTTTGGAAAAGTCTATGTTTTGTCGATGGTATGGCTTCCTAGGTGATGGATACATTGGAAAAGCATGTTCTTCTTATAACTTCCAATTACTACTAGAAAAATTAACTTACAAAGAAAAAACATTTATTTGTAATAATTTAATGTCATTATAAAATGTCTATTCTCTTTTCAAATTGAATTCTGTCATGCAAAGATAGAATAATGATCAAACATGTTTATAAACTTTTTAAATGATTTTGTGACACCCTTTTCATTACCTAGGAATTTTGTAATATAATTAAGAATATCAATATTTGGGTTTTCAACATTGATGCTATGATGTAATGCTTATTTTTATTAATAAAAATACTAAAGTTGAAGAAAAGGGACAACCAATAGATTATGATCCCTTGGGGAGGGGAAATTGGCTTAACATGAAAAATATACCTTGGGTGAATATTTCCCCTTTGATGTAATGGTTAGTCTTCCCAAAAAGTTGAAAGTTTGGGAAGATGAAGGATCAAGGTGTGATATATAAAATAAGAGGAGGAGAAATCAAGGGGTTATTCTTCTTGGCTCTTAAGTTTCTAGGTATTTCT
Organism: Pinus albicaulis; assembly: GCA_034641835.2. Classification (NCBI taxonomy): domain Eukaryota; kingdom Viridiplantae; phylum Streptophyta; class Pinopsida; order Pinales; family Pinaceae; genus Pinus; species Pinus albicaulis. Next base: position 47,194 of record JAXQQM020068469.1, on the reverse strand, counting down.
CTCTTCTCTCTTCTATTACTCTCTCATACATCTCACTATCACTTAGAAAAATTTGAATTGGAAAAAGTTGGTGTCGGGAACCTAGAGAGGTATAGACCTTATGATTAGTTAAGAGTTGTGGGTGAAAACTTTTGTAAATGTGTTTCAACACTTTTCCTTCAACTAGATAGCTCTAAGGAATGGGAATGGTCTAGTTGTGTGTGGCACATGAAACCTTTGAAGAGGGAAGGGAAAAGGGATATAGATATTAGAGAAGGAATCCCTTGTGTTGTGTAATCCTGGTGTCATGCAGCTGTATATCTATATGGGCTTTGGTGAGAATGGAAAGGTTGAACACGAGATTCACTCGTATTGTAAAGGAGAGTTGTCTTCACTTTCCGTGTTAAATTTGGTGTGAAAAATATGTGCTAAATCCTTGAGTTTAGATTTTCCTGGGAATATCAAGATTTATCTTGAGGTGCCTAGCTATGAGAAATAATGTAACATAACTGAGCCTATGGTTAGTGTGAGAGTAGCTCACCCTTCATAATTTCAGTTGCAAAATGTTGACTCAAGGTAAGTATCTCTTATGTATGATTATTTAGTGCACTCTTTTGTAGGTAATTTTATATGTACATGCATTTACCCTTCAACAAATTTATCATGGATTTGTAGTTGTTATACTATTTGGTGTAATTTTTTCTGTATCAAATTTTTTGTAATAGCATTGGTTGAGGAAGATATGTTTCCTAAAATTCTTCTTTAAACATGTCATATTGGAATTTATACTATAGAGGGTACCTATTACGGGAGGTTCTATAGTGAGAACTTGGACCATAGTAGAGGGAAATCTTGTTGATCCTCCTGGTTACATTTTGAGATTCAACAAGAAGATCTAGTGAAAATTAAGCACCTACACTAAGGGGATGGAGCCCCGAGGAGCTATTTTTAGGTGTATGTCTATTTATAGATGTATGTGGGGTCTCTATTTATGAAATGCATGTCTATTTATAGATGTGTGTCTACTATTATTATCCCTTAATATTATTTGGACAATAAACTATATTATATTCTCAATGAGCACTTGAAGTAGTTATTTGAAGTGGAAATCGGTTAGCTAAAGAATTTCAAGTTAAGTGGTTGGTTGGTGGGAAATGCGGAGGTTAGGCTTAGTTGTAGCGAGTGATTGAGAAGTTGTAACGAGTTGGAAAGTGAAGTTATGCAAGTTGTAGTAGTTTTGCTTAGTTAAGTGAGTTAAAATCGATTGTTCTAGTTGTGGCTGAAGATACACTAGTGAGAGATCAAAATGAATTAATTATTAATTAATTCACAATCGGTGAATCTCACATGCAACTAAAGATTTACTAATAAGTAGCGCATGCATGTCGAGATCCGGTGGGAGACCCGATTCCAGGTTCTGGGTGAAGAAAGTAGCTATGCTTATGGTAGCATTATGGGAGTTACACACATGAAACCACACACATTAGGATGTGCCCATGTGGATTATTAAATCAAATGAGAAGATTGCATTCATTCCAGAGTTTCTAATAAATGAGGGATTGAAACGATGGAGGAAGGTTGTCTGGAGACGATAAATTGGCTAAGAACTTTCCAATTTTTATTGTAGGTGTGAGACAATTAGCTCATGTCTTTGAGAGCTCTTGGATTAGACTTTTGTATGTAATTGTTTCATGATCCATGTTATAATATACAATAGAAGATAATGGGGTTTTTTGCTTTCTTAGAGCTTTCCCTAAGTAAAATTATATGTGTTGTGTGTGATTGATCTTTCTTCTTGATATTGCTGATGGAAATTGTGTCTTAATTGCAAAGATAAGTAAGTGATTTTGTATTTAATAGTAGAATATTGTTGATCGGGAGAATCCTTGACATGCATGTATTTTAGCATAATTCTGAACGCTCGGAGTACGAAGTAGTAGGTAGAGGTTGAGTTTGTTGGTGGAAATAATTTGAATTTGCGAAGGAACTTTCTTGGTGCTACAGGCGATTCAGATCAAAATGGCTTTCAATGGCTTGAGGGTTAGAGTATGCCTCGAGGGAAACTAGGAACTACATTACTTGGAAGGACGAGGATGGAGGCGATTACTCGAAGACAATGGCTTGAAATGAATTAGTAGCAATGATGTTCTCACAGCACTGTGGGAATCTTACTTAATCTTGATGCATGGTAAAGAAAGTGGCAAAGGCGGGAATGATCTTTGTTGGAGGGAGTACGAGACACGTGTCTAAACACTCCATAGGAAAGCACACCATATCTTTGCGTGGAAAGCTTTGTGGATCTATTCAAAATATAGTAGCGATATAGTAAATTGGCGCTCAAAGATAACTGGAGAAAGATTAAGATGAAAGGGTGACCTTGTTAGAAATGTATCTCCAAGGTTTTTCAATGTTGAGATGAGCTGAGAGTGCGGGAATAGCTGTTCTTTGATGATGATTTGGTGAGCTTGGCTCTCTGGGACTTCTAGGTTAGCGACTTCCTGAAAGACTTTGTCATGGGCAGGCATTACAATTAGAGCAGGTGTAAAATAGGATCTGTCATTCTGGGAGAGGTGGAAGAACTTACATATACTAAGCATGATGATGAATAGGATTGTGCTTTAGATGCAAGGCGAAAGGGGAAGAGGAATAAATTCCATTCTAAATCTAAATTAAAAGGAAAAGCTGGATATGTCCAAGGTGAGTGTTTTCATTGTCACTGGTGCAGGCATCTTGCTACTAAGCATCACAAAGAAGAAGAAACAAAGAAGATTCCTTTGGGCTGAAATTTGGTGAGGCCCCTTGCCTGTGGGCCCAGCTTGACTTCTCATGATTTCATGCATGGTGTCAGTGCATTGGGATCGGTGTAGGTATTTGGACAATGGCGCTTCCCACTACACTGACGGGGGAGATAAGCTTTAGTGACTTGGGGAGAAAGTCTCCGGAGATGCATATAGAGGTGGGCGATGGATGGTCTGGGTACTCACAGGGTTAATTTTCATTACATTTTAGAAGGGATTTGAGTAAAACTATTTCAATTGAAAGATTTTATGCATGTTCCGGGGCTAAAGAAAAAATTTGGTCTCGGTCACAATGTTGGAGGACGAGCTATTACTAGTGTTTTAGCAGTGGAAAAACACCATCGACACAAAACAAGCTGAGTCGAGCCAAGAGGATAGGGATTCGAGTTGAGAATATCTACAAGCTGAGGTAGATGGTTAGCATGCCATGATGGTGACAGAAAAATTGGTGACTGGGATGAGGGTGAATTATGGCATGAGTGGATGGACCATATTCATCATGGAGCCTTGAAAGTCGTCTCAGAAAAATATCTAATGGACTAGGTAGAGACACTTTCTCAATTAGATCGGTCACGAAAGGTTGCACCATGGAGAGAAAGTATGTAAATTCCACGCTGTGAGAAGGAGAACCTTGCTTCAAGGATCTGGAGAGAGTTCACGAATGTGTGTAAGGACCATTCTGGGTTAGCTGTGACAAAACATAAGTACTATGTAACATTTGTTGATGAATTTCCCGTAATGTTGGGTCTATTTGTACGGAAAAAGACAAACTAAAGTGCTGTGAGTTGAAGGCATTGGTGGAGAAAGGAGGCCAGGGAAGCAAGTGAAGGCTCTTAAGACGATAGTAATGGAGGAGCCCATCTCTAATGAATTCAAGAACTTCGCAACGAAAGTCGAAAGAGAGAAATCATAACGCCTCATAACCAAAGCCAAAATGGGAATTACAACGAAGAGGAAGAACATAACAATCGTGGTGCATCATGAACGATGTTGCATGATCGAGCCTACCAATGCATTTGTGGGCGGGAAGCATGCAATATTGTGGTTTATCTGCCTTTGTTGTCCTCATAGAGTTCTTGGCATGAGTACATGCGAAGAAGCTTTCTTGGTAGAGAGCGGATGTTTCACACTTTAAGATTTTGGCTCATTTGTTTATGCATGTGATAAGACATTAGGGAAGAAGAGCTGAGTCAGCGCGGGGTTGGGATTTTGTGGGGTACATAAAAACACCCCATAATTATCGTGTGTATTTTCCAAACAACATAATGACCGTTGTGCGATGGGATATAAAATTTGATGAGGGGAAATCCGTTTGGTTGTCGCTTGAGAGGGAGTTGGACTTACATGTGGAGGAGGAGCGATGGTTCCCAAAGATGAGTCTCAAGATTTGGATCAGCCAAATGAGGAGGTTCGTGGAGTGGAGGAGTCCACTCACGGGGATCCATCATCGAGAAATGGCGAAGGCATACCACGGAAGCTAATAAAAAGTGAGACTTGATCTGCATAAGATAGCAGGCCCCCTCTTTTAACAAGGCGGAGACAAAAGGCAGTTTCCCTAGCGGTTACTGGATATGGCTCTCATGAAAATGTATTATGATTGAACCATCTTCCTTCCGAAGGAAGCGATCAGGAGCCACTTGGGTAGACGCAATGATGGAGGAGTATGACTCCATGCAACTAGAAAACGGTGCTTGGGGAAATTGTTCCAAGGCCGGTTGATAAATCAATGGTATTGAGTTCTGAGATGGATCTACGAGGTAAATGCAAAGTTGTTGATGGGAGTGTTTAGAAACACAAGGCCATATTTGTGGCAGGGAACTCTCAAATATTGAGGGGATAGATTATGAAGAGACATTTGCACTTGTACTTGAGTGTTCTTTCATAAGGGACCATCCCTTGCTCTCATCGCGGATGGGGTGGCACATTCATCGGATGGATGTGAAAACTTTGTTTCTCAATGGGATCATTGAGGAAGGAGTGTACATAGAGCAGCATGAAGGTTTCAAGATCTTCAACAACGATTCGCATGTATATGAGCTCAAAGAGCGTTGTATAGGTTGGAAAACAAGCACCCTATTCTTGGTACACTCGGATAGACTAGCTATTTTACTTGGTGACTGCAAAAGTGAAGCAAATGCAAGCTCCTATACCAAATTGTGGTGGAGGGTAAGCTTTTAATATTTTTCTTTGTATTTGATGATTTAATATTGGTGATGAGAAGAGGTGATACACTCATTGAAGGAGGGATCTTACTGAGGGAGTTCAGAAAATAAAGGATATGGGTCTCCTTCATTATTTCTTGGATTGGAAATATACTTTGGCATAGATAGTGAAAATTTTTTGTGTCCTTGAAAGAGCAAGTATACAAGGGAAATCTTGGGTAAGTTTCACATGGAATGTTGCAAACCCATGTGGATACTCTCCACATGAAAATGGAGGAAGAGATTATGCACAACACGGAGGGTAGTGGATGCTCTTGTATATGTTGATTAGTGGGGTCGCTAATGTATCTATTGAACACGAGACCGAACATTTGCTATACGTTAACCATTTAGATCAAGCTATGGTTAATCCTACCAAGCTCTTTTGGAAGGCGGGGAGGCATGTGCGAGATGCCGAGGCGCACATCGGAGTATGGTTTATGGTACAGACAAAAAAATGGAGTGAATTTGCATGGCTTCATGAATGCGGTGGGCGGGCAATCCATCGGATAGAAAAGAAAAAGAGAGCACATTAGAGGGATCAACATTATCAGGATTCTATAGTTGTTTCTTAGTACCGGCGGGGAAGCGAGAGACTGACAGCACTCGGTTCGGTGGAAGCGGAATACATGGGAGCGATTTAAGGCATGTGAGGCTATCTGGATGAGAAGATCTCGATTGGTTTGTTTGTGGTTTCTGCATATGGATTCGATAGTCATTCCTTGTGATAATCCTTAGTTGCATTAAACTCGATTAATCCTGTGTTTCATGATAGATCTAAGAATATAGATATCAATGCCATCATCTCGAACGTTGTGTGCGGAGAGGAGAATCATGTTGCTTCGGTACATTCCCACGGAGTCAAGATCTGATTTTCTAACGAAGCGCTCACCGAGGAGAAAATCGAATACCATAGAGACGAGGATCGGGGTGAAGGATAATCCCTTTCTTGTTGAGAGGAGTTTTGAGGGTCAACAAGAGAAGATCTAAGTAGAAATTAAGCACCTACACATAGGATGGAGCCTCGGGCTATTTTTTTCGTGTATGTCTATTTATAGATGTATGTGCAAATTCTATTTATAGAATGCATGTCTACTATTATTATCCCTTAATATTAGTTGGACAATAAACTTCCATATATATTATATTCTCAATGAGCACTTGGAAATGATTATTTGAGTGGAAAATCGGTTAGCTAAAAAATTCAGATTAAGTGTGTTGGTTGGTGGGACATGCAAATTTGACTTAGTTGCTCATGAGTGATTGAAGTTGTAAAGAAGAGTTGCAAGTGCAATTATATAAAGTTGTAAAATAGTTTAACTCGATTAAGTGAGCTAAAATCAGTTGTGCTATTGTACTGAAGATACTTTAATTAAGGAAGATCAGTGGTGTTATTAATTAATTCACAATCGGTGGTCTCACATGCGGCGAGGAATTTACTGTGTGCTTGCATGCATGTCGGATCCGATTGGAGACCCGATTAAGTTCTAGGTGAAGAGTAAGCTATCATTTGTGACATTATCCGATTACACATGCAAACACACGCATTGTATGTGCCCATGAGGATTGTGCGGTCAAGGCGGTCAACATTTCATTCATTCGAGAGTTGCTATCGGCGAGGATTGCGTAGTGGAGGCAGGGCTTTAAGACGATGGAGATTGGCTGAGAACTTGCCAATTTTTGTATGAGTGTGAGACAATTAGCTCATGTATTGAGAGCTCTTGGATTGGAGCTTGTATGTAATTGTTTCATGATCCATGCTATAATATACAATGTAATATGAAATTGGGGTTTTTGTATAAGCTTTCCACGATAAAATTATACGTAATTGTTTGTAAATTGATCTTTCTTCTTGATATTGTAATTGGCCATTGTGTCTTAAATTTTCATAAGAACAAATGAAGCAATTATGTATTTAACAATAGCATATTGTTAGATCGGGGAGAATCCGGAGACATACATGTATTTTGTATAAATTTCTACAAATTTTAGATCTTGGTTCATGAAGTGCAAGGAAATATGATCGAGGAAGGAAGTTGAGTCTTCCCTAAATGAATTTCTAAGCAGGCCATGTTGGTATTTATGTTATAACCTTACTTCTAGGAAGTTCTAAAAAGGTGAAACTCGAACCATAGTAAGGGGAAGTCTAGATTGATCATCTTCAACCCGGATGTGGCTGTCCTGGAGTGGAGATATGATCATAGAATTTGACTTCCTAGATGCTCTAAGATCATACTTCCAAATAGATCATGTTGAAATTTAATATTTCTCAACTTTTATTCTTGATTCTAAGTTGCAGAAACTTAAGACCATAAGTAGAGACGAAATATCGCTCATCGTCGATCTAGAAATTTCAAATCTTCCAGGTTGTGATATTTAATGAGATACGAGCAAAGGATGTTACTTCACTGGATGCTCCTAAAATCATGCATCAAATAGGTCATGTTGGAATTTCAGCTATAAATTTTCATCTAGGAGGTTCCAAACATTGAAACTTGGACCATAGTGAGGAGAAATCTCATTGCTCATTTGTTTAGGTTTTAAAACTTGGACTCTTATCATTTAGGGGATATGCCTTGAGGAAGTTGCTATATTAGGTTTTCATACAAAGTGTTCAGGAAAGAAATGCTTAAATGGTTTAATGATTTATTGCATACAAACTATTTAATGAAATACCCAACGAAAATGATGTTTTTTTGATGGGGATAGTATTGTTATATGTTAGTCTTGTTGTTGTTGATATATATATATATTTGCATACAAAGCATTTGCATAAATATGTTAAGGTGTTTTATTATAATTTGCATACGAAACTATTTGATTAAATACCTCAAGGAAAAAAATCAAAAGTTTCATGATTGAGTGGTATATTTCAATTAGTATATTACAGAAGTGGAATCGAAGTTAATGTTTCTTATTTGATTTCATACAAAATGTTTGACAACATTTCTTTAAGAAAAAGACTACTTAATCGATTATACATGAAGTATTTGAAGAAGGGTTTACATGTTAAGTGTTTGAGAAAATGTATAAGAGATGAAAATCAAGTGTTTGCAAGTGTGGTTAGGATAAATTTAGTAGGCGTATGTGACAAAGTGGTATAAGAGTTTGGTAATGATACAATAAAATAAAATAAAATTTTAGGTACCCACTCATAACCTTTGTAATTCATTGAGAAATTTAGGTACCCCATAACCTGCGGAATTCAATGATGATTGCTTCATTTGATTAATATTTTAAATTAAATTACATTTTTGAAATATATTTTTAAACTTTTCATTTATTTTAATAAAACTAAAAAAACTATTAGAATTAAATAGAAAAAAACTATATATCATGCAAATTAAATTCTAAAAAAATTCTAAATTTTTATATTAAATATACAATGAGATTAAAAAACCCTTCAATTATATTAATACCGACCTAGATCCATTATAATTTAGTCACTACTAGGATCAAATTTCTTTTGTTATTTTTAATTTTATTTTTACTTTGTTTTTTGTTTATTTTTCTTGAGTTAAAATGTTTGCATTAGATTATATTAATCTTTTTATTTAAATTTATTTTTTAATTTAAGTTAATTTTTATTTTTATGTAATTTTATCTTATCAAAATGTGAAACAATACATTACAACATCTCTATCATATTCAATTGGAAAACACCTCTCAACGTAATTAACAAAAATAAAAAAAAATTCAAGGCATTAAAAATATTACATTTTATTAAAAATATATATTTTTTATAATATATTTTTCTATAAACATATCATTTAAAATTTTATATTCTTTTACTGTATTAAATCTAAGACTTTTGTGATCCATAATTCAGATAAATATCTTTCAAATTAATCATCATACGGAATCTTAATGATGAATTTAGTCAAAGCGATTATCTAAATTCTTTTACTATGTTGAAGCAATAAGATTAAAAAATAACAATTTCTTTAGCATTGATAGTCAACTTTTATAATCTGTAACTAGTCAAATTCAAAAGTAAAATTAGATTCTTCTCAATAGATCATTAACCCTAATCTATTAACATACACAATTATATTGTGAGTCATTGTAGTTATGATTTTGTTTATTGTTTTTTAAAATATATTTTAATTTCAAATCTTATAAAAGTTCTATAAAATCCGGTTCAAGTATAATATGTACGCGTCCTTTGGTCCCATATAATTCATGTCAGAGAACAACTTTTCAATCTTTTTGGCATATGTCAAAGTGCATAATTATTGTTTATAGACATTACTTCTCTTTATTCTACAGCAATATAATGAAAGGTCACGTGAGAGGTCAATACTTTAGACTTATGGGAAATATAATCGAAGGTGGTAATATAATAGTTAGACCCTTGGTCGCGTGTAGACTTCGGTTAACATATTAATTAAAAAAATAAACTAAAAATGAAGAATGATAAAACACATAATGAAAAGTATAAATGTTTTATATAATGATTAAATATTAATGATGATTTTGATAATGATATATAATTTAATTTATTTAAAAAATAAAGTAATTTTTTTTTATAATTTATTTTTTAAACTTCAGATAGAAAATTTTTAAATAATAAATTACGAAAAAAATAATTTATATATAAATATTAAAATTAATAATAATATTATTATATAGTATTAATATAATTTAAAATTCATTGTTCATAAAAATGCCCAATTTCAAATCAATATATTAATTATTTTATAAAAAATCCATAATTATATAAGAGTTAAATATATATATATATATATATGCATAAAAAAACAAAAAACATATACATAAACTCCATATAAACTCAAACTAACATATATAAATCCAAACTAACATACATATTAAAAAAAGAAAATGTCAATAATATATTAATAACTATTTTTTTTTCAAATTTAAATTATACATTCCAATTTTATTTAATAAATCAATTATTTATAATAAATTTTATATAATTTAGAAGTGCAGAGCGATGGCAAGCGGAGCGATTAGGGTTTGCAGCTCTGGTTTTCTTGGTTGCGTCGGGACGGCCTCTCACAAGCGCTCTTTGGAATGGAGACTCCACACCAGCCTGGAGGTTTTGGGCCCCAAGAGTGGGCAGCCAACCATCGACAAATCTATGCATCAATGCGAAAATTGTAGTCTGGAGACCCCTGCAGACTCGAGCCCCTGTCGCACCTGCACTTGCCTGAGGTTTCGACTGGATTCAGCGAATCATGGAACCTGCACGTTTAATGAAGAAAAAGTGATTGTCACCCTAAAAATAGCTCAGAGAGCTGGTTGCCTCACGTTCGAGATCTTGGTTGTAGACTGGATTCTGCAGGGGAGCAAGATTTGGCACTGGTTTTTCCACGGCAAAGATGCTAAAGCCGTCTGTGCGGCCGCATCCTCTGCAAATGCCTCAATCGGCTCTGCAAATGCCGCCCTCACAACTATCACAAGGGTATCAAAATATGCCTAGTTTTGGGGTTATGCTCCACCGCTCCAGGTAGTTGCCGCCTTTGTTAATGGCAAGGAATCGATGAAAATCATAGGTGCTTCCACCGCAACGGAGACTGCTCAAGTAAATTCACTTCTCCATAGCATAGAGGCATTTAGCATCTAGACAGGGGGAGTTTTTCTCCTCCCAAAAAAACACGCCCACAATGAAAATGAGATCCACGCAGGTGATCCCTTAGACTTTACCTCCACCACATGCAAGCAACAAATCTACTTTTCGGACCTGCCAGATCAGCCTGCAGAGGTACCAAAGGTGGAAGAATTCAATGAATGTGACTGTATTCATTATCTTTCCTCAGCCAATGCGCACAGACTGGAGAATCTGGATAAACAAAGCTCTATCACATTTTAGTTACATTCCAGTCTAGGAGAGTAGGGGATTTCAGATCACTCTCCCTCTGCATTTCAGATCCAAATCTCTCTCCTCTCTGGAAAAACGATGCTACAATGGGTGCGTGAAATAGATCTTTTGCAGGATATTTTGCGTGACCTCATACTCCAGCTAGGGATTCCCTCCTCTTTCCAGAGACTGCTGTATAAAGGTAAACAGCTAGAGGACTCTCTCCCCCTCTACTTTTACTCTATTCAAAGAAATGCTTCTATTTTATTTACCCTTCGTCTAAGAGGAGGGGCATTGGGGTAGACCTCCTCTGCCCCTGCATTCTCCTACAAGGATGCAGTGCATAAAAATGCAGGCCATGCACAGCCCTCTACGAATTCTGCTCAACCAACTGTGACTCCCAAGCCATTTTTGGTGGATAAAATGGAGGAAATTCCTTATCTTGAACTCTCTCATCCTGTGCTTGACGATCATTACTAGATATTTGCAGAATCTGCAATCATCTGCAGATTTAACGACCTATGGCCTCGAACAACAAATTTATACCAGTGGATCCACTCCAACTGGACTAATAACAGCAAGGTCTACTTATGTTCGAAAGGCTTATCAGGATTTTGCCTTAAATGAAGAATACCAGAAAGCTTTAATAAGAGGCCTCTGTCTGGATACTGTCGCTTTTCTCACCTCTGGTTTCAGATTTCACCCCGACAATCGCTATCAGCTCTTCCCATTGGCCTGGCTCTCGAACCCTCTCATGACAATGGGCCCACCGCACTTCTGCTTCTTAGAAACAGACACTAGCCATCATCTTAGCAACAGATACTCAAGAAGGGAGAAAGGACTCTTACACCTACGACCGATTATAAAGTGAACAGATATCAGTTGTCATGATCAACCAACTCTCAAAATTGGGACTTCTATCGGACAATAAACCTTGGACTATGAGAATACTGCTTTTCGATGTCGTCATTGTCATCAGACTGGGCATATTTAAAACACATGCGCTAAGTTCCTCGGGAAAAAGAAGAATCTCAATTGCAAACCAAAATCCAAGAGCTGGAATCCTTGTGATCCCCCTCCCCCCCCCCATGGATGACACAGATTCCTCCAGCTCGGATGAGGAGGAAATTGAAGCAGATGGGGAGAAGGTTGAGTCTCTGATGGACATACCCTCAGCCAGCCTTGAGGATCCCTCTGCCCCTCCGATCTCTCAGAAACGCTCTCATGTGTCTTCTTCTTCCGATTCTGATAAAGATATGCCTCCCTCAGCGCAAAATAGTCTACAAATGGTTCGTCACCAAGCCCCCAATGGTCAACAAAGCTGTTAAGAAAAAGGGAAAAATGGGAAACATGAAGACCCACCCACACTAGGTAGATACCTTTGTCCGACTCTCTTTTTTTGCTTTCCTTGTTATCTTTGCTCATTCTCGGTCATCCCATTGGGAGCGAGGTGATGGGCCACTGATCCCCTCGTTTCTACCAAGGCAAGCTTCCTGATTGTGACCATGTTTTTTCTTAATAGAATTAGTCTTATTGAGAAGAAAAATAAAATAAAAATTTATATAATTTATTTTAAATTATTTTAAAAATTATAATATGAAAAGATAAATATTATAATATTAAAAATATTCCAAATAAGCAAATTCTTTTATAATAAAGAAAGGTTTAACATTACTCATTTTGTATGGTAAGTGTTTAAAATGAGTAACATTAAAACCTTTATTAGACTCCACACCAGCCTGGAGGTTTTGGGCCCCAAGAGTGGGCAGCCAACCATCGACAAATCTATGCATCAATGCGAAAATTGTAGTCTAGAGACCCCTGCAGACTCGAGCCCCTGTCGCACCTGCACTTGCCTGAGGTTTCGACTGGATTTAGTGATTCATGGAACCTGCACGTTTAATGAAGACAAAGTGATTGGCACCCTAAAAATAGCTTAGAGAGCTGGTTGCCTCACGTTCAAGATCCTGGCTGTAGACTGGATTCTGCTGGGTAGCAAGATTCAGCACTGGTTTTTCCGCTGCAAAGAAGCTAAAGCCATCTGTGCGGCTGCATCTTCTGCAAATGCCTCAATCGGCTCTGCAGCCGCCGCCCTCATAGCTATCATAAGGGTATCTGAAGAAGCCCAGTTTTGGGGTTATGCTCCACCGCTCCAGGCTGTCGCCGCCAATGTTAAGGGCAAGGAATCGATGAAAATCATTGGTGCTTCCACCGCAACGGAGACTGCTCAAGTAATTGCACTTCCCCATAGCACAGAGGCGTTTAGCATTTGGACAGAGGGCGCTTTTCTACTCTCAGAAAAACACGCCCACAAGGAAAATGAGATCCACGCAGGTGATCCCTTAGACTTTACCTCTACCACATGCAAGCAACAGTTCTGCTTTTTGGACCTGCCAGATCAGCCTGCAGAGGTACCAAAGGCGGAAGAATTCAACGAATGTGACTGTATTCCTTATCTTGCCTCGGCCAATGCGCATAGACTGGCGAATCTGGATATACAAAGCTCTAGCACATTTCAGTTACATTCCAGTTTGGAAGAGCAGGAAATTTCAGATCACTCTCCCTTGGCATTTCAGATCCAAATCTCTCTCCTCTCTGGCAAAACGATGCTGCAACGGGTGCATGCAACGGATCTTGTACAGGATCTTACGCGCGACCTCGAAATTCGACTGGGGATTCCCTCCTCTTTCTAGAGATTGTTGTCTAAAGGTAAACAGCTAGAGGACCCTTTTCCCCTCTCCTTTTACTGTATTCAAAGAAATGCTTCTATTGTATTTACCCTTCGCCTAAGAGGAGGGGCCTTGGGGCAAACCTCCTCTGCCCCTGCATTCTCCTACAAGGATGCAGTGCATAAAAATGCAGGCTATGCACAGCCCTCTACGAATTCTGCTCAACCAACTATGGCTCCCAAGCCATTTTTGGTGGATAAAATGGAGGAAATTCCTTCTCTCGAACTCTCTCATCCTGCGCTTGATGATCATTACCAGATATTTGCAGAATCCGCAATCATCTGCAGATTTAATGGCCTATGGCCTTGAACAACAGATTTATACCAATGGATCCACTCCAACTGGACTAATAACAGCAAGGTCTACTTATGTTCGAAAGGCTTCTTCATTGTGGCTTTCGCCTTAAATGAAGACTAGCAGAAAGCTTTAACAGGAGGCCCTTGGTTCTGGGGATCGGCTGGGCTTTTCCTCACCCCTTGGTTTCCAAACTTCGACCCCTCGACAACTATCATCACCAAGCTTCCCATTTGGGTCAGGCTCCCGAACCTTCCAGTGCATCTATGGCACTTCTCTGTTTTCTTAGGTACTGGGATACCTTAGGCCGTTACCTCGCAATAGATACCTTAAGAAGGGAGAAAGGACTCTACACCTATGGCAGATTATGTCCAAAAATAGATATCAGCAAAGGGTTGCCGGATCAGATCAACCTCAAAATTGGGGACTTCCATTGGACACAAACCTTGGACTATGAGAACACTGCCTTCCGATGTCACCATTGTCATCAAACGAGGCATCTCCAAAACGCATGCGCTAAGTTCCTCGGCAAAAAGAAGAATCTCAATTGCAAACCAAAATCCAAGAGCTGGAATCCTTGTGATCCCCCCCCATGGATGACACAGATTCCTCCAGCTCGGATGAGGAGGAAATTGTTGCAGATGGGGAGAAGGTTGAGTCTCCGATGGACATACCCTCAGCCAGCCCTGAGGATCCCTCTACCCCTCCGATCTCTCAGAAATACTCTCATGTGTCTTCTTCTTCCGATTCTGATAAAGATATTCCTCCCTCAATGCAGAATAGTCTACAAATAGTTCCTTCCCAGCCAAGCCCCAATGGCTGGGTCAAAGTTGGTAAGGAAAAAGGGAAAGAATGTCGTTTGGAAGTATCCACCCACACTGGGTAGATACCTTTGTCCAGTTCTCTTTTTTCATTTCCTTGTTATCTTTTTGCTCATTCCTTGGCTGTTATTTGGGAGCGAGGTGGATAGTCTGGAGCCAGATGGATAGTTGCTTGCCACTCGCTCCCCGCTTCTTCGCCACTGTTGCAGTAAGCGATCTGATTTAGTATTATGTTTTTCAATAAATTAGTCTTATTCAAGAAAATAAATAAAACAAACATAGAAATCATAAAATTCAGGGTAATCTATATTTTTTAAATGATTTAAAAAAATTCATAATATAAAAAGATAATATTATAATATTAAAAATATTCCAAATACAAATTCTTTATAATAAAGAAAGTTTTTAACATTAATGATATTTTATGGGGCGGTAAGTGTTTAAAATGAGTAATCGTTAACTCTATATATTAGATCTAGTTATTTAATTATTTTAAAGTATTATAATATTTTAAATAATTTAAATAAATTATATAAAATTCTATTATAAATAATTAATTTATTAAAAAAAAACTGTAATATATAATTTAAATTTGATAAAACAAAATTAAAAAAATATATATTATATATGTTTTGTGTTTTGTATGTTTTATATGAGTTGTTTTTTGATTATTATGAGCTTTTTGATGTAATATAATATTTATAGGTGTTTTGGTGGAATGAATATTTTCATAAGGGTATAATAATGATATTTGGAGTTATTGGATGCAAAGTATTTAATTTGCAATACCTAAAAGTGTTCCATATTAGGCAACCATGAAAGAATTTTTTTTTGTGTTAAATTTGTATTAAGTTAAGGGTGAAGTTGTGATGGGATTTTCCATTGAAGCCTCTGGAGGGCCTCACGACTTCTTCTTTTACTGGTGTTTCAGTTTATATATTTTATACTTATCATTCTTCGTCATTACTGCTAGAGCCAAACGATAAGAAAACATTAAATTCAGTAGTGTATTTGCATTTGAAAATATTTAGGATATTTGATAAAAGTGGGGATTGGACTAGGTTTACTCCAAATTTAGAGTCTTCAACTGCTTCAGGGTTTGTGGCCTATGAAAATGCCAGAGAGGTGTCTCCTCTCGTTTCTACCTCTCTTTGCTTCCTCCCATGGTGAAGAAGTTGGTTGTCGCTTTGAATTTTCCTCAAGAAAAATAAGAAAATGCAGTATAAGACGGGAAAATTGTGTAAACAAAAGAATTTCAAGGTACAAAGAATATTTGAGAATCCCTTAAATTCTGAAATGTTTGAGAATATCAAAGGCATAGTTTAATTCTCAATGCATAAGTGTTTGAGAATCCCTTAAATGAAATGCATTATGAGTTTTTATCCATTTTATAATATATATATATATTGTTTAAAATATATCATGCATAATTATTATTAACAAAACTATCTATTTTTTTAAAGAAATAGTAAAAAAATTTAGATGTTTTAATATGTAGTTTTCATAGTTCAACTTCAGGTATATTAGCATTTTTATTTTATGTTTGCATATTGTTTTTGAGTGAACCATTCACAATCTATCAAGGTAAAAAGGAAGATAGAATGAGTGAAATGTCTGGGATGTATCAAAGTGAAATCAAGGTAAGCATGCATTGTGAATTTTTTATGAGAGTTTGGTTATCCAATAAAGCAAGAGTTTTATTATTCTCATAGTAAGTTGCATATCCCCATAGGCCCAAGTTTTGTCAAGTGTAGATTTTGGATATGTTGTGATGAACTGTCCAATGGAATATCCATGGAAGCTTACTGATCACTATCTGAAATATATCTTTATTGATAGCATTGATGGTTCAACCTCACTTTATATCATCAATGTAAGCCCCTATTCATACATTACAAAGCCTTTTTGTGTTTTGGAAGTACCCCTAAGAACATGTGTATTAGCTAAATCTCTTAAAGGTTTCCAAAAGGTTTTTTCATTTTACATCGATGCATAAAATTGGTTAAGAATGAAATTTGGATCATAATTATTTGAGCATATTCCACATTTTTTCATCTACCTCAACAATCTACACTACTAATAACAAAGTAGTTAGAGTGTATGAGTTGTTGATGTATATTTGTGCCCTACTTTTTGCACATTCCTTGCAATGTGGAATATAGAGCATAAGACTTCATATTATAGTGCTTTCCCCTCCTTTATCCTCTTTGGAACTCTACATTATGTATGGCATGAATATTGCAAAAGAGAGGAGGAATGTCATTCTATACACCTGCATCACATCTTCACTTCCACATAATGTTTGGATCAATAAACTTTAATTCTCAATCCATCATTCCTTCTAATCTACCCACATGATGCAATGATTATGTATAGGAATCCCATACATATAGGTGGACGCACTTCATGATAACACTTAGAATGGTTGTAAATAAATCATGTTAGGTGTAAGTTGGTAATGAAAAACACAATTTTGGAAAAAATTAACAACATGCATGGATATTTCATGATTCCAGCTAGTGATTATGAATCCTTTGGAAAACACAAATATTTTTTTAAGTACTATATATTGTGACTTATGGTATGAAACGTGTAAGAATGATATTGCTAATAAGGAAGAAGGGTGAGCCTTTTGTTGGCAATATTATCAACTCTTTGGCTTATGTTAACATAATTTTTCAAAAATCAATTGCATTTTTATGGTATTTATAATTTCCAAAGGGTGAACAAAGGAGAATATGACATCAATCTCAAGTTGATTAAATTATGGGTGTATGACAAATATTCTCAACTTCCAAGGACTTAGTGTGCAAAAATGTTTAACTCTGAGTTTTAAGGTTGACTTATAAAGGAACGAAAACTTTGATATTTTCCTTATATCATCTACATTTATGATATTGTTGAAGCTTCCAAAACTAAAAAATGTATTTAAGATATTTTTTATCTCTTTTCCTATTAAGGACATAGAGTCAACCTCTTAGGGACTTATCTAAATGACCTCTATGATTTTATAACGGTGGTACTCATATTTTAGCTCACTCGGATCCTCTAAATTAATTCAAAATAGAAATTTATCATTTAACACATTCACCTGCAAGTAGACCAGGTGGTTTTTCAAAATAAATAAGGAAAAGAAAAATAGCAAAGATAAATATCATCTCACTAATTAACTCCATGATACATATCCATTCATACATTATGAGGAAAACATATTTGAAGCAAATTCATTGACAAAAAGTAAATAAATGGCCTATATTTTCAAAGAACTCTAAAATGATTCCATTCATTCAAGATAAAAAATAGTCATAAAAAAACATTCATAAGATTAAACTAGTTAATTGAAAGTCTATGAAACAACAAATTTCATTCACTCCCCAATTAGCCCTCACTGAGAGTAAAAAATAATGTTATAGACTTTAAGTTAGAATAAGGCAAGTTCCTAAAGCAACCTACAAAATTTTTGATAATCAAATGTAAATTGAATGAATTCATCCTTAATGGACTAGGATAGGGCTCCCATGGACTAGTGATTAATATAGAGTAACTTGGAAGAAAACAATAGGAATGCAGTTAGGGATCAACTTCACAAATAGTAAAACACAAGTCACAAAGTTGGGTGATCAAAGACAAGGGAGAAATAAAAGGGAATTAGTTCAGATAAATAGAGAACACTTACAAAATTATAGAAAGATGATTGATGGAACAAATCCTCCTTGGATTATAACATCATTGGGGTATATGTGGTTTCGTATAATTGCGAATCTAATCACTAGGCGATTATTTAGCATTAATAATTTCGTTTAAAGTTTTCCTAAGCCATTCTTCAATATACTCTATTGGTGGGATGGTTATATTTTTCTTCACTCTTAATGTGGAGATTCATTCTTATATCTCCTTTTAATTTGACTGCAATTTCTTAATGATTGCTAATTGGTCTTCATTTTCATTAAAAAATGTAACTAACCTCTTTTTAATTTCCACTTCTAGAAAAAAAATTAATTGTCAAATTTGTTACCTCGTGATGCTTTAATAACCTCCAACTCTTCTTGTAATATATATTGCATATAGTGTTGTCATCGATGACAACAAGTGTCATTGATGTCAAAGGGGGTTCCTAAGGAAGAAATAGTATTATTCATGAAGAAAAATGATAACTTCATCTCTTGCATGAACTCATCAAGTGAAGTCAAATAGGGTTGAAGTTTACTAATTTTTTGTTAAATATATGATGTACTAATGAACCTATGGATGGTATGATTGGACAGTCCTATTTGAGACATTTCCAACGATATATCACACATGGAAAAACTCCTAGAAGAAAATTTATGACCATTCAAAGTTGATAGCTATAACAAGGACCAAAAACACCAATTTTATGTAAAAATTACCAAATTTGTTAAAGATTGCACAGGTTGAAGTTGGATCTAACATTGGAAAGTTGATCCAAACTTAAACAAGAATTCAACATAATACAAATATAACCATAAATACAGATATTCAACATAAATAACACTTCATTTCATTAATCTCATAGAATTGAAATATGCTTACATACAAAATGGAAATAAAAACCGGCTCGGGCGATGGTGAGAACATGCTGAGGGAAGAGATGTGGAGACTACATGCCTCTGAATTGTGTTACAATGAGGCTCAAGGGCCTTTTTATTATTGAACAACAAGGAAAACCCTACACAACCAAAACCCTAACCCTAGGAAATGGAACGACCAGGATTTGTGGGCCTCGTTGGGGTTAGTTGGGTAGCCAACCTCTCGGGGTCGTAACTTGGTCATTTATCTCTGTTTGGCACTTACAATACCTCGTTGGAAATATCTCTCCATGTTCTACAGGATTTCTTGGAAACCTCAAAAAATGTCATTTAAGGGGTCAAAACTACTCCAGAAGTTCAGGACCCGAAAAACAGATAAAAATAGTAAATGCTGCTATAAACAAGGAAACTGATGAAACTGGCTTGAGTTCTAGGTGGAATAGTTGCGTGGCCACAAATATCAACTTGGATTAGTCCTCCCTCCTTAATAAGAAAGGGTCCCCATTGCATCCAGAGCCTCCATGAGGTGAGGAAATTTCTGTTGAACTTGGTCCATGGTGAACTACTTGCACTAGTAAAGGAGTTGGCTCACTTTGATAATGGCTCACTTTGATAACTTGATATAGTTGGATCCTATGTTGGCGAGTATTCTTGATCTGCATGTCCATGATTCGATTATTTGTGGCTGGTTCAATGTGATGGGCCTCTAAATTAGACATAAATTATGACCCATCTAAACTTTCTTAGGCCCATCTACCTCTCTTATGCACGTAAAAGGATATATTAAATATCTCCTTCTGCACTTAATAATGTTTTCTTATGCTTTAATATTTTCTTCAGAAGGTTTAAAGGTAATTGCATATTTTCTCCTAATATTGGTTATAATTGTAGAATATTGTGAGAATATTTGGCAGGTTATACAGATTTGGAGAAGGAGATGATTTAGGGACTTGCTCCCTACCACTGGAAGGTTAGGATTGGAGAATAAATTAGCACAACATCAGTAAATTAGGGAGAAATATTGGATAGATTAAAGGGGATTGTCCACCCTCCTTAACTCTCAAAGGTAGCCAAAGGATCCTCATGAGATCCCCCTCTAGCAAATCGAATTCCAGAGGAAGCCAAGCAACTCAAGACCAAGTGCACCATACTTCACTTGGAGTCTCCAGCAAATCAAATTCCAGAGGCAACCAAGCAACTTAAGACCAATTGCACCATACTTCACTTGGAGTCTCCAGCAAATCGAATTCCAAGAGGCAACCAAGAAACTGAAGATGAAGGGCACTCAATCTATGTTTACTTGGATTCAAAGTGGACTCAATCACCATTTTAAAGGGAGTTGTTCGTAGTTGCCCTGTAGAATATATAGAGCAGAGCTAGAGCTAGGAAGGAGTTAGTTAGTTAGTGGGTTGGTTCTAGTTGATTCCATTTTATTCTTCGATTCCATTCAGAACTTTTTTTGCAAGTTATTAGAATTTTTTTGTTAAGACCTTCGGGATGTAATAAGATGGTATTCTTAATGCAATGAGTATTTAGATGACTTTCTATTGATCTAGTTCCAAAGATTTGGGCTCGTGGGTTAGGGCCCAACCCATGTGCCTTAGCTTCTCTGTTGTTACTATATTTTCCTTTCTGTCCTTTAGCTAGTTTGCTTCTGCCATTTAAGTTAGATATACTTATAATAAGTTTCATTGTTGTTTAGTTTTTGTGTTGTTGTAGTTTATAATTGCTTATGCGTAGAAAATAGAGGAAAAACTCCAAAAAATGTGGTCAAGTCCCCCCTCTCATCTCTGGCAATAGATTTCGAGCAGGGTAGACCTTCCCACAGGCCAAAAATGCTTTATGTTCGAGTTTTGGGAAGAAATTGTATTACCAAGTCCAAGCCTTTCTTTCACTGTTTTTTCACGCATTTCTATCTATTTCCTGGGCATAATATACAAGCGTGTTTCATTTCTAAGCACTACTCTTATGCCTCTATTACCCTCCATTCCTTCTCACCTTAACGTTGTACTTACCCTTTTTCCTAATGCACTTAAGACCTTCAAGCCTTACTTCTTTATTTTTCTCCATTCATGGCTACCTTACCTTTTTTTTATGAAAAACACATGAAAAACCATTCTAAACCATTGAAAAGCTGACCTCTGCCTTTGCTCCTCGAGTCTCCCACCACCGTACGTCACACTTTTCAAATCGCAACATTTGGCTTTTACCTTTAACACTTATCAGTCGTTCCTTGCGATTTTGCAAAATCGCAAATCGCACTTCACACCGCTTACCTTTTACCTTTAACACTTACAACTCATTCTTTGCGATTGCGATATTGTGAAATTGCAAATCGCACAGTTTAACTTTTCGCATAACGCTTACCACTCATTCCGCCAATGCGATAACTCTGCCACGTCACTCGTTGATCGCAACCCGCAACCTTTACCGCATCACAAATCGCACTTCACACATTTTAGTTCATTCATGTTGATCTATGCCACTATCCATCTAAAATTGCAATATTGTGATTCATGACCAGCCACATCACTTTGCACTTCGCACAACTTAGTTCATTCTTGTTAATCCTTACCGCTATCCCTTTAAACTTGCGAATTTGTGATTGCGACATCGCACTTCACAAATTGTGTTCTCCATCGCACTCTGCCATCGCATTTTTGAGTTTTGTCCGTTCCAAAGTCATTTCTCACGCTATCATAAATTTTTATGAGGTTTTACCCCCTCTTTCCACTTCCAAACCTCGTTTCATGTGTTAAACCCCCCATTAGCCTCTTTTAGCCCTTTTCTTCCCTCCAAGCTGCAAATTAACTCTTTTTAATTATAATTAAGTCATGGATAGCCTAGTTGCATGGATAGAATAATGGTAGATAGGTCATAAGATAAGTAGAGTTCATTTAGACGTTTGGCCAAGTTAAGTGTGGTTTAGGATTAGTTTCCTTACTGCTATTTGTTTTCTACAAATTAAATTAGTTTCATTCTTGTCATTTCTTTTCAACAATTTAATTTAGTTTCTTACAGTCATTTCCTTCCTGCACATTAAATTATTTCCATTTCTGTCATTTCCTTTCTGCAACTTAGCTTAGTTTCATTGATGTGTGACAGACTTCACTAAGAACCCCTAGAAGTAGCACCCTTTCGTAAAGCAGTAGAGGATGACATGAACAGAATGCATATGCTGTGTATATAGCATTGTCACCTCAAATTTTGTACAAACCCCAGGTTGATAATGTAAAGTAGGGTAGCCCCTGGCAGTTGCAGCACTCTTGGTGCAATACCAGGGCTCACCACTTTTTGGCATCATTGTCGAGGAGGTGTCTAATAGATGCTTTGATTATGTTTTAGCATTATTTTCTTCTTTCCTTTTTCATGTTGTTTCCGAAATATTGAAAAATACAAAAATATGATTTTCATGCCTCATAGGAGTAGGGATACTAAGAATATTTCTTTTTAAATACTTCTCCAACACCAACCCCCCCACTTGACCACGTGGTGCAGTAAGAACCACATCACCATACACTTTTGAAGGTAAAAGAGATGGATGGATATGATGACAATGAAGAAGATCTTATTGGGTTTCCCATTCAAGATATGGACATCGGTGTACATATGAAGAACATCCCTCCATCTTTCCTTCCCAACTTCCATGGTATGAGGATAGAGGATCTAGAAACATTTCTCTTTGAATTTGAGATACTTTGTAGGTCTTATGGCTAATAGTCACACACTCAAAAGCTGGGATTTTTTCCTGCAACATTGAAGGATAGAGCTCTTAAATGGTTCATGGGTCTAGGTACTAAGTCAATAATATCATGGAATGATATGCAAAAGATATTTCTAGAAAAATACAAATATCGTGATCTTAGAGAAGATTTTTTTAGAATGAACCAAGAAGAAGATGAGAGCCTTGAGGATCTAATAGAGAGGTTCATGTATAATGTTAAGAAGGAAAAATTGCATCATTTAGGATTTGACACACTAAAAACCCTCTTACTTAGAACAATTAGGGATGAGTGGATTGATCTCCTTAATCTCATGAGTAGAGGAGATGTATACCAATTTTCATTTGAAGAAATTTTTGAAACATGCAAGCACATATCAAGAGCAAGGGAAAGAGTAAGTAAATCCACATCAACATTGGTAAGGCACGATGAACTTGGAAATTTTCTTGATAACTTTAAAAAAAAAAAATCTTAGAAATCTAAGTGAACAAGTAGAAATGTTAAGAATGCAAAATGAGAAAAAGGAAGATGTTGGTATTTTTGTTATCCATCCAGAATCATATGCTACTAAATGTTGTTCGCCATTCCCCAGGTTTAAAGAAGTTTACCAAGAAGACAATGGAGCAAGGCAATCACCAAAGAAATTATGTTATGTAGCTCCAAGGAGACCTTGGTAGCCTAGTCAACATGATATGATGCAAGGACCTACTTCACAATGTAAAGCTTATTCACATCCATCTCAAACTAATTGGGACACACTCCCTCCTTGGAAACCTTGGCCATCTCAACCTCAAACCTAATCTTGGCAACATGATTAGAAAGGACCTTACTGGGAAAATCCTCAACATCCTCAATATTTACCTTAATATCCTCCATACCCAACTCCATGCTATCCCTAACATCCACCTCCACCACAACCACAACCTCAACCACATCCATCTCATATATCCACCCCCACTCAACTACCTGTACCACCATTTCCAAACCCACACCATGAAGTATCTCAGCCCACTTAATATGTTGAGGTACAACACTACCAAACATATCCTCTTGATCTAAATGGTTTTAATCGTAGTTCAAGAAAGGTATTGCAAAGAAGATATTTTCTCAATGGAATTGAAGGACAACATCAAGAAGAAGAAGATCCAAATGAGGAGATTAGAAGATCAAGGCTTGCACTTGATGAAGAGTCGACATCAGAATCAGATGTTGATAAATTTTCCTCATGTTTACCAGCATTTCCTCCCTGTGTTCAAGAGAACAATCAGCAAAAAGAGGAAGATTTGAATGTCATAATATAAGAGGACACCCAAGGTGATCTAACTCAACAAGTGGACCAGGGGCATCACAACTATATTTACATATGGTTCCAAACATCCATTAATTTGCAGCAACACACTCTTCTCCAATAGTACTTGCTACAATCTCAGTCAAAGCAATTCATCTCTCATGTTCAATTACATGTCAAAGCATGTATTCTAGGTGTGCACATGATTTTATCTGTCATATTGACGTGTACATGGCTCCATTGGAAGTATTCCTATACTTGAAAAAGGTTTTGTTTTTTTCAAGTAGAGTAGGAAAGTGAAAAAAAAGAAAAAAAGGGAAAGAATAAAATCTCATATGAAAACCTCTTTGAGGCATTTGAGATTGGCTCACTGATTGAAAACCTCCATGAGGCAATCATTGGGTTGAAAATAAATAAATAAATAAATAAATCATAGGTGAAAACCTCCTTTGATGCTAGGCAGACGTACTAGTGGAAAACCTTATTGAGGTAGCTAGTAGGCCTTAAAATTAAATTAAATTAAAACATAAAATAAAATAAAATAAAATTGCATTTCTTCGTGTATCTCTCTCTAATGAATGCAGATGTTCTCCAACCTTTTCAAGCAAAAAACAGCAAGTTGGCACAAAAATAAAATTTGGTCAACACTTTATTCAAAGGTAGTCAAACTTGGACTTCCTCTTCATGTGCTCAGAAGCTCCAAATGACCTCAAGCATATCTCCACAAGCAACTCCAGTAGCAACTTTGATATCGAATACAAAAAAAAATCAATGGTAACGCTCAGGTATGCAATCATCTAACCCTTTCTTCGAATCTATTTTAGCTTAATAAAACATTAAAAAGTGTGAGAAGGAAAGGTTTTTTTTTTTATAACCAAAATCAGTAGCAGAGAAACCTCGGCCTTATCTAGCAAATAGCCTCACTTTTTCCACCAAGAAAAGAAACAAGACAAAAGTAAAAAGGACTTGAGAAAGTGGGTAGTAAGCAGTTCATTGTAATAAAATACAAGGAGTGCCAAAGGGGTAAACAAGGGTGAACTCAGTTAACAGAGAAAAAAAAAACTTTGAGTTCATTTTGCATGCAATAAAAATAAAATTAAAATTAAAATTAAAATTAAAAAATAAAAAATGGAAAAAAGAAGGAAAAGAAGAAGAAAAAAAAGAAAAATAGATAAAAAGAAAATTAAGAAAAATAGAATAAAAGGTGGACCCACCACCTCTTGGCATGCTAAATAGATTTTTCTTAAGGCACCTAAGGACCTCCATGCAGCACCTACAAAAAGAAATGCAAGCAGAATAGCAAAAATATTAGCAGGGGGAGAATCGCATTGCCCAAGAAATAGAAAATGAAATAAGCCAGCATGCAAGAAAGACCATAAGGCAAGGAGGATGAATAGGTTGCTTAGAAGATAAGCAACAGTTTCAGTAGGGGGTGATGATGGGCCTCTAAATTAGACATAAATTACGGCCCATATAACCTTTCTTAGGCCCACATACCTCTCTTATGCACATAAAAGGATATATTAAATCTCTCTTTCTACACTTAATAATGTTTTCTTATGCTTTAATATTTTCTTAGGAAGGTTTAAAGGTAATTGCATATTTTTGCCTAATATTGGTTATTTTTGTAGAATATTGTGAGAATTTGGTAGGTTATACAGATTTGGAGAAGGAGATGATTTAGGGACTTTCTCCCTACCACTGCAAATCAGGATTGGAGAATAAATTAGCACAACATCAGTAAATTAGATTTTGTCCTTTAGATAGTTTTGCTTTTGCCATTTAAGGTAGATTTTATTTTGATAAGTTTCATTTCTGTTTATTTTTTGTGTTGTTGGAGTTTTTAATTGCTTATGCGTAGCAAATAGAGGAAAAACTCCAAAAATTGTGGTCAAGTCCCCACTCTCATCTCTGTCAATAGAGTTCGAGCAGGGTAGACCTTCCCACGGGCCAAAATTGCTTTCTATTTGAGTTTTGGGAAGAAATTTTATTATTAAGTCCAAGCCTTTCTTTCATTGTTTTATCACATATTGTTGTATGTTTCCCGTGCATAAACTGCAAGTGTGTTCGATTGCCAATTGCAATATCAAGAAAGATCAATCACACATAACACAAATGTTTTTACCAGGAAAGCATAAAGCTAAAAACCCCACTATCATATATTATGTATATATCATGGATCATGAAACAATCTTATAAAAAACTCTAATCCAAGAGCTCTCAGTACGATATACAATCATCTCACACTGTCATACAAAAATAAGCAAATTCATGTTCCAATTTACTGCCTCCAGACAGCTTGCCTCCACTACGCAATCCCAGCTGATAGCAATCCCTGAATGAATAAAATCTTGCTTGCCTTGACTGTGCAATCCTCATTGGCACATCCAATGTGTGTGTGGTTGCATGAGTGCACCCACTAATGTCACAACTGATAGTCAAATTTTCCCTTTCACCTACATCTTAACTGGCTCTCCACTAGATCTGACATGCATGTAGTTAATAGTAGTTAATCTTCAGTTTCATGTGAGATCACTGATTGTGAATTAATTAATAATTAATTCACTGATCTCTCACTAGTGTATCTTCAGTTACAACTAGCACAACTGATTTTAACTCACTTAACTGAGTTAAACTACTTTACAACATAACTACACATCCAACTCGGTTACAACTTCAAATCACTCAGTTATAACTAAGTCCACTTGCATGTCCCACCAACCAACATTTGAACTCAAATTTCCTATAGCTAACTTATTTTCCACTTCAGTTAGCTATTTCCAAGTGCTCATTGAGAATAGATTATTTTTTATTGTCCAACTATTATTAAGGGATAATAATAGCCAACATGCATCTATAAATAGACACGCGATCTATAAATAGAACTCGCACATACATCTATAAACAGACCATCATCTATAAATAGAATTTTTCCAACCATCTATAAATAGACATCATCTATAAATATAATTTTCTCATGCATCTATAAATAGACCTTCACCTAAAAATAGCCTGAGGCTCCATCCTAGTGTAGGTGTATAATTTTCACTAGGATCTTCTTGTTGAATCTCAACACTCCCTCTCAACAAAAAAGGGACTATCCTTCACCATGATCCTGTCTCTATGGTATTTGAATTTTCTCTTGGTGAGCACCTTTTTCAGAATATATGCATCCTGATCTTCCGTAGGAATGTATTGAAGCAACATGATCTTCCGTAGGAATGTACTGAAGCAACATGATCTTCCGCTGCACATATTCTATGATATGATGATACTGGATATCTATATGCTTAGATCTATCATGAAACATAGGATTAATCAAGAGTTTAATGCAACTATGATTATCACAATGAATCACTATCGGATCTAATGGAGAACCAAACAAACCAACCAAGATCTTTCTCATCTAGATTGCCTCACATGCAGCTTGACTTGTTGCCATGTATTCTGCTTCTACTGAACTGAGTGCCACGGATCTCTGCTTCCTGTTATACCAAGAAACAGATGTAGATCTAATACTAAATATCCCCCCTGATGTGCTCTTTATGTCTGTTGGGCTACACGCCCAACCTGCATCCGTGAAGCCATGCAACGTCACCTCATCCGTCTGTTTGTACCATAAGCCATACTAATATGTGCCCCTCAAGTATCTGAGGACATGCTTGCCCGCCTTCCAAAAGAGCTTGGTAGGTGTTATAGGTCAATTTGGGCATAATTCCCAATGACCTGGTTAAACTGGACATCATCCCCAGAACCAATGAATAGGGTCTATCATCCCCTATCATTTCAGTTGCTACATTCCCTAAGACAAAGAACAAGAACAAATCATCCATGACTTCCATTGCAAGGTTTCCAAGATTTGAAGCATGTGTTATATCACCTATGAGCTCACCAACGCAGTCTCTCAAGGGGCTAACTGCTTTGCATATGCAGGCACCTCCATTCAAGGGTGCTATGCAAAGCACTTCCCGACACTCAAGGGTGTGTTGGTCAAATTGGGAGCGAAATTCTCATTGTTCTGGAATCTCCACTTGGCCAATGCCTTCTAGAAGAGTGCATATGTGTCAAAATTTGAATCCATGTCTCCATTCAACACCTCTGATCTTGGGCACATGTCTTTCCTATTATTATAAATTCATTGATTGTGAAACTACCTTCAGTTGTTCTACAAATTGAGCACAGATCCTAGTGCTTGAGAAGGAAGAAATTTGGTAGAGAAATGTTGTTGGATTCTCAACTGTGTGTTTGACTTGAGTGATATGTTGCTGGAGAGAAGTTCATTGTGATGAGGGTGGGATGATGGTGGAGTTGGTGACATCAAATAAATCGTTGGTTGTAACCTCCCCCTTATATCCATTAATAAAGATTGTTGCTCATTTTCCCACATATGTATCTGTATAAGCTTCTATCTTTCATATTATGGATGTTTAGTTGATGTATATGTTTCATGTTTCATTGATTTAACTGATTAAGATAAATAGTCATTTGTATATTGCAATATCTTTGTTTTTTAGTGTTTATACTTGCAGGAACTAGTCTGGTGATCAAGATTGGATTGGAAGCTACAGCAAGAGAGATGGAAGGATAATAGGAAGCGCTTAGACCCCAAGCAGGTTTCTCCATCTGTCTTTGTGGCTATTTACTCTTAGGAAAAGTGTCTGCAAAGTGTTTAATCTATTGTTCTAAATGAGCACCACATTTAGGGAATGTTTTTTATTCGTAATTCATAATTCCACATAAAAAATTGGAGACTCTATTGGGGAGTTTACCCTTCGTCCTTGGTGTGTTTTCCTCTGCTCATCCACCCAGTAACATCTACTCTTAAATATCAGGCTTTTTGAAATTAAAAATTGCATTAGAAGTGTGTTAAGCAAATTGAGTTTTTGTTCTCTGTTGTGCCCAACGCAATGTTGGATAGGACACAGTGCTTTGTAGAGCACTATCTCCCACTCAGGGGTGCTTTGAAACGTACTGTCTCCCCTTAGAGACTGTGTTGCCCCCTAAATCCAACCAAATTCCTATTGAATTTTTCATTGCCATTGCTTTCAGCCTTTTGTTTGTTGTGTTTTCAATTGCCTGATGCCTCATAGAGACCAGTGACTTTACCTAAATCTCCCTTCTTTGAAATATAAGTTTTTTCAATGTCTATTTAAAGTGTTTTTTTTTTATCATTGACGAATCAATTTCAAAGTATTTTTATTTCCGCATTAGATCCATTTTCTTTGAAAAGGAAATTGTCGTTAAATTCTTCGTTTCCTGTAGGACAAATTGTAATTCCATTCTTTGTTTTTCCTAAAAGAGAAATTGTTGTTAATTTCATCATTTCTCAAAGAAAAGAATGTGTTTTTTTTTATTTGATGCATTTAGTTTCCTTTTTCTGCATTCACATTAAAGGGACTGAAAAGAAAAACCTGCATTTGCATGTAGTGGATTGTGTGTTTTGCATAGGAACACACTAGGAAAGTTGCATATTAGTTTGTTCTCTTTGTTGTTTGCTCTCAAAATTAATTGCTCTTTCCCTCTAGTAGCTAGGATTTTCATTTAAGAAACTAAAATTGAAAAATTTTCTTATCATTTTAGTTTGCATTTTAGGAATTTCCATCACATCATTGTGGTGAACCTTGATAGGAAAATTGATAAACAAGATCAACTTAAAATTTACATCAATTTAACTAACAAATCATTGGAACCATAACGATAACATTTAGAAGGTCTAGGCTAGAGACGTGTTTTGGTGTCGTAAAACATAGCAGTTGTCATTAATTGTCTGTGATACATTCCGAGTGTGATACCTCACTCCACGTACGTAACTATATTGTAACTCGTCCACGTACCTTCGGGTATATCAGGTAGTGTTATAGTACAAAAAGTATAAAGGGGTGCTCTCACAGTGCAGTTTCGCATTAGACAGCGCTATTACGGACTTGGGCCTCCACGTACCTTCGGGTATATTTGGGAGGACAAATTCTGGTTGCTATCCATCCATATTGAACCGAGTCAGCCGCCTTGTAAATTGTGATACACCAAACATAGCATTCGAGGAGATTGCCTGCCCATACTTCTTGGTTTGCCAGGAGGTATTCTGCAGTTCATAGTTTCTTGGTAAACCTTTTTCCTAGCATTATCCTTTTATTTTGTTTATTTTTTTAGTTATAAATAAATCAGTCATCGTGGAATAACAAAATCCCTTTCCCCGTCGTTCGCGTAGATTAGCATTGAAACCACCTTTACCACCGGAAATCACTTCTTGTCAGTGAAGGCGAAATCACTCTACCAAAACCATTACTATCAGTACCTATGGTGAAGCATCATCTTCCCATATACCAGAGTCGGCACAAGTTGTTTCTACAAATCCTGGTGTGTTTACTATTGTCGAGTCGGAGTCCTCATAGTTACCTGTGGTCACGATCCATCCAATCAGTGAGACCATACCTCCTGAACCTGACATTGTTCAACAGGAATTTGATCCAGATCCTATCTCTTATTTTCTAGAACATATGAATCCCGAAGTTGAACGACCAGAAGTTGTTCATGTATTGGTCACCACACAATTTTCTATAGCCATTGACTCTCCCATATCACGCAGTCAACCACCTGAA
This sequence comes from Pinus albicaulis, assembly GCA_034641835.2. Taxonomy (NCBI): domain Eukaryota; kingdom Viridiplantae; phylum Streptophyta; class Pinopsida; order Pinales; family Pinaceae; genus Pinus; species Pinus albicaulis. Next base: position 16,392 of record JAXQQM020068469.1, on the reverse strand, counting down.
ATATACTTTGGGCCTAATGGCGAAATACTGCCACCTGGTTTGATTTCAATTAAAGAAATACTACAAAACGAAACACCTTTAACTCCAACCCATTTTGGGGAGGATATTTTCTTATACGAGTCTTTTCCTCAATCACCCCCCTCTGCTTTTGTTGACCTTTTGCATATTCAAATTCTCGTCATTTCAAAAGGGTACACATTTGGTCAAGTAACCATGCCTGAACCAACATCTTCGGTTGGTCCATTTGTTCCAATTGCATCAACGCCTGCTCTCGCTACCCCATCGATGTTCACAACTTCACCAAAGTCATATTTACATGGAGGCCCTTTGCTTCCATCAGGTTATAAATATTTATCTGTAATTTTCTCTGGTGCATATTCAAACCCATGGACTTCACCAATGTCATTGTTTGGTATTCTAAGTGGTAAACCTATAGTGAGTACTGAATGGCTTGATCCTTTATATCCATCATCAGGGCAATATCAAGCTGGTCCATCTGGGTCTATTCCATCCAGTACCATCTCAACTGGACTCCCTGCATTTGGAGAAAAATATTTTTTGTCTTGTTATTGTCTTCATGTTGGGGGCCAACCTATGGTCACCCACTTCGATAGTACTCCATCATGTTTTGGTCAACCTAATGTCGAAATGAATGTTTGTCAATGGCAACCCACTCTGCCTATCCAACCAAAAATGGTTGTACACTCGTACCAACCAGTTCAACCTGTTGCACCCACATCCATTCCACTTTTTAATATATATTTACCCCATTTATATGCACAAACTGTTGTTCAACAACCGTTTCAGGCGGGTCCTTCAACTCAATACCCTCAAGTATTGGGCCCTCAAACTCCTAATCCTTCAGCCAATTTACAACAACAACCTTTACGCGGAATTATTTATTCACAAGCTGGACTACCATATTATGGGATGCCACAACAATAACCAGGTTATACCTGTCCTCAACTAAATCCAAGTTATCTTAATTTGGGTTATAATATTTGTGGACAGAACCCTTGGCACCCTCAGGTGCAATTGCCTCAACCTTCATTTCAACAAGTATCGTACCCAGGTTTTGGTCAACAGAATCCTAAAGCGTTTTCCTATCAAAACAACCCCTAGCTGGGTTACTAGTAGCAGATTCCTTATGTTGGTTCTCAAAGGCATGTTACGAAATAAATTTCATCATACCCTGGCTATGCTCAACCTGACCTTAATGGATAGTTGCCCTTTGTTGCAATTTTAGAATTACCGGATTTAAATCGGCTAACCAATTAGCCAATAAACTATGCTCCTTGGTGGCCGGTGATACCTCAAAAATTACCCTCGGATATTCCTAAGTTCAATGGAAACCCTAGGGAATACACGTCGACTCATGTCATGACTTATAATTTATGGTGTTCATCAAACTCCCTTAATGATGACTCTTTTCGACTATGTCTTTTTCAGCATATGCTCATGGGTCCGGCTGAAAAATGCTATATTGAGTTACATAGAGCTTCTTTTGATAATTTCACTACCCTAGCTACTGTCTTTTTGACTCACTTCCAGTTACCCATACGATATGAAACTGGAACGGAACTTTTGAATAATTTTAAATAGACTAACGCTACTCACATTTATGATTATATTCATGAGTGGCGTCGTCATCGTAGAATGGTTAAAATATTTGTTCCTGATCAGCTCCTCGCTGAGTGATTCATTAAGTATCGGTTACCATCTATAACTGAGGATGTGGCTAAGGGTGGCATCATCACTGAAGAGCAGGTCATTTCTCATGCCCAATATTTAGACTTGATTTATACTCAGTCTGGCATGCTCTACGAAAAAATTCCTAACGCGTCGCAATCTAATTTTATTGTTCCTCCTCAAATAAAGGAATCTCATGACAGAGATGATATGATTGGTACTGCAAGCACACATCATACTACTACATCTGATCCTGCACTTTCTTCCAAAATCAATGTCGTGTCATTTGACAAAGGAAAAAGTGACAAGCAACCCACAAGTAAGAAAAAAGGGAAATCAAAGAAAAAGCAAACTTCTAACCCACAGGAAAGATCATCTGATCAACCGTATGGAAATAGGAAACGTCGTTATCCATGAAAAATATATGTAATGAGGAACACTTTGTTCGGGATTTTCCACACTGTGTTGAAGTCTCAAAAATGGTTAAGACTTCACATGCATCGGCTGTGCTGAAAGATCTGTTTCCGAATCCAGACACAAATTTGGTTTCTACAGATCTAGCTTCTAGTTCCCAAGTGCTTATGTTATCTGTCACAAATCCATCGACAGATATTTTGGTGTCGACGCATAATAAATATTATGGTAGTCAGCCTACTGATCAACCTACTACCATGACCACGAATCCTTCTATGGAATCGATGCCGCCTACTGCTATTCTTGAATTAACAATCAAGCCACCAAAGGAATTCGTTCATGAATCGATATATAATCCTCGAGTAGGAGATGCTCAAAATTATAATATAGTTGAATATTTGGCTCAATCCCCTTCATCTATGTAAGCTCTTGAGGTTTTACAAAAATTTCCCTCCCAGAAATAGGCCTTATTGTCAGCTATTGGTGGAATTGATCTGATTGAATATGATCTCATAGTCTTTAATTATACGGGCTATGTGCCGCAACTACTAGCAGAATTGGCATTCTCCATACAAGTAAATATTCGCAATCACCTTATTCATCGTACTATTATTGATGAGGGATCATCTACGTGCATTATTTCTCTAAATTGTTGGAATTCACTTGGCTCGTCGCGCCTATCTCAATCATCAATGACATTGAAGGCTTTCGAAAGACGTACATATAAGCCTTGCAGTATTATTAATAACCTACGTGTTGAGCTAGGGGGGAAATAATGAATGTTGATGTCGAGGTTGTTGACAGACCCCTTGACTATAATATTCTACTTGGAAGACCATGGGTATATGCTATGACTGCAATTGTTCTACATATTTTAGAATGATCGTCTTTCCACATAAAGTTTCTATCACATTCATAAATCAACTATCCTTCTTTGCCTCATCCTCATAGGTAACTAGAAGTGTTTCGTTCGTTCACACACCCCAACTTGCACTACAGAAAATTGGTGTAGGACTCTTAAAGGATTCCACTCTCATGGGAACCTTTTCATTACCACCACCTGCGACGTCGGCAGAAATTGCAAGTATAAAGACCTACTACATGATCTCTTCCACTCCATCTGGCTTAAGGAAGAGTACGAGTGATTCTGAAATTGTTACGTTGGATGAGTTTTTTCCGCCCAGCCATATTGAGTTGGCATAGCAATCAATCTATCTAGCTTGGGCAGCGAATCTGAAATCATCGTCGCTGGTTGTTTGGGTTAATCGTTCCTTAGATTTTGGTACTCCATCTGATCCTTTTTCCTCAACTTTCTTGACAGATGATAATATTTTGGAAACCATGATGTCATAAGGAGAACCATGGGAAGATTATCATCATCGTTCCCATCTTTCTAATTATGAAGATAATCTTAGTGAACTATATCACCCATCAATCAAAAATTTCTTTTCGAGTTCCTTACCTATTAATGCAATTGATTCCGAGCAAAATTTTTCAAATATTGAAGAAACTGTTTCTATCGATATTTCGACCAAATCTGGCATGGTAAGTCTTGTTCTCCATCAGAACTTGAAACATATCGCTCTCTATTTCGTGAATTTAGAGATATCTTTGCCTAGTCTTACGAGGAGATTATAGGTATTGACACTAGTATCGTTGAACACACTATTAATATGTACCCTGATGTCAAGCCAATACGTCAACGCCTTCGTCCTATTCATCCGAAGAAGGTTGTTGCCATTAAAGTAGAAGTTGAAAAAAAATTGTGTGCTAGTTTCATTAATCCTATTCTGTTAATTGAGTGGGTTTCCAACATCGTTCCTGTCATGAAAAAAAAGGAACCATCAGAATTTGTGTCGATTATCGGGATGCTAATCTTGCTTTTCCAACAGAAAACTATCCTACTCCCTTTATCGACCAGATTATTGACGATTATGCTGGATGTGAGATATTTTCATTCATGGATGGATTTTTTGGTTACAATAAAATCAATATCCACCCAAAGGATCAATATAAGATAGAATTCATTTGTCCCTGGTGCACATTCGATTATAGGAAACTACCGTTTGGTTTAAAAAACATTGGGGATAATTTTCAGAGAGAAATGGATTATTCTTTCAATGACATCAAGCACATTGTTCAACCCTATCTAGATGATTTACCCGCACATTCATGAAATTGGACTGATCACTAGATGCATTTGAGAGCCATATTTTTACATTGCTGACACTACAAAATATGCCTCAATCCACATAAATGTGTGTTTTTTGTTGGTTTGGGTCGTTTCCTTGGCTTCGTAGTCTCAAAAGAATGAATTCAAATCGACCCATTGAAGGTCCAGGCCATTCTTGATTTTTCTGTGCCTTCAAATATACTTCATATACAGAAACTTCAAGGAAAGGCTTGTAGAAATTATATAAATTATGTGTTATATGTCCATGATTCTCCTGATCTCACACTATTTTAACTTCATGCAAAATACAGAATCTATTGCACCATTAATCATTCGCGGAAATTAAATCAAGATTGCAATGCACACATGAAACAATAAAAATTCACACACATTAACACATTTGTTTAACGGGAAAGCCTGAATTTGAAAACCCCAACTATCTGTATATAATATATGTCATAGATACCATGTAACAATCCTCATACAAAGCTGATCATATCAAGCTCTCAGTACAATACAATTGCTATAGACTAATCAAGCCTGATCTTGCAAATCCATGCACCGATCTTTGCCACCTACTAGCCTACCTCTACTGCGCAATCCTTGCTGAAGAATGGCTCTGAATGAACTTGAATTGCTCCAGCCTTGCTCACGCAATCCTCATTGGCATCTCCACTTAGTGTTGGATGCAATCAATGCATCACTATAGTCACAACTGATAGTCACACTTGCTCTTTCACCTATCTCTCCACTGGTCTCCACTAAAACTACCATGCACTGTAGTTAACTGATGTATTCTTCAGTTGATTAATGAGTTATTATTTATTGAATTAATTAACTAAGTAATTCACACCACTCTCACTAGTGTATCAATCAATTAGACTAGATACAACTAGCTCAACTGAGTCTAACTGAGTTAAACTAAGTACAACTCCACCAACTACTTCTCCAACTCCACCAAAACTCTGTCACATAAGTTCTAACTGAAGTCCTCCATGCAATAGCTCCAGTAAACCCTCAGGAATAGCGTAATTCCTTCTGTCAGCTGCTATGCCACATCTGTGCACTTAACTAAAGTGCTCCAAGAGAATAAGATAATGTTTAGAGTCCAAATATTATTAAGGGCTAATAATATTCGACATATCTATTTTTAGACTCGCAGTCTAAAAATAGACTCTTCCCAATATGTCTAAAAATAGAAGTCCATCTATTTTTCCAACTTGACCAACCATCCACAAATAGCATCCTGCAACTCATAGAATATGATCGACATGTCTAAAAATAAACATAGTCTAAAAATAAACTTTGTGCCAAAAATAGCCTGTGGGCCCACTTAGTGAAGGCAACTCCACTAAGCTCATCATATTGTTGAATCTCAACACTCCCTCTCAAAAAGATATGGATTATCTGCCACTCTGATCCTGTCTCTATGGTATTTGAATTTGCTCCTGGTGAGCGCCTTCGTCAGAATATCTACATCCTGATCCTCCGTATGAATGTAAGAAAGCAACATGATCTTTTGCTCCACACAATCTTTGATATGATGGTACTGAATGTCAATATGTTTAGATCTATCATGAAATACTGGATTAACTGAGAGTTTAATGTAGCTCTGATTATCATAATATATCACAGTAGGATCTAAGTGAGAACCAAACAAACCGACCAGGATCTTCCTCATCCATATAGCCTCGCATGCAGCCAAACTTGCTGCCATGTACTCGGCCTTCGCTAAACTGAGTGCCACAGATCTTTTTATCCTGCTATACCAAGAAACTATTGTAGATCCAATATTGAAAATCCCTCCAGATGTGCTCTTTCTATTCGTTGGGCTTCCTGCCCAATCTGCATCCGTGAAGCCATGTAGCTTCACCTCATCCGACTTTCTGTACCACAATCCATATCCATATGTGCCCCTGAGATACCTCAGGACATGCTTGCCTGTCTTCCAAAAGAGCTTGGTAGGCTTAACCATCGCTTGTGAAAGCTGTTTCACAGCATAGCATATGTCTAGTCGTGTATTGACTAAATACATGAGCGAACCAACCAACTGTCGATAAACAGTGGCATCCACTACCTCTGTCGATGTAGCATCCTCTTTCCTCCAACCACCAAGAAGTAGAGTGTCGATAGGCTTGCAGTCTTGCATGTGAAACTTCTCCAGTATCTCCCGGGCATACTTTCCTTGAGACACAAACAGTTCACCTTTCCGCTGTCAAATTTCCAATCCCAGGAAATAATGAAGGAGGCCCAAGTCCTTCATCTCGAACTGCTTTGCAAGATCTTCCTTGCATGAGTGTATCAACAGTTCATCACCTGTTAGTATTAAATCATCTACATAAAGCACAATGATCAAAAGCTTACCCTCCACCACAATCTGGTATAGGTTTGGATTCGCCTCACTCTTGGAGAAACCAAGTCTGGTGAAATAACTGTCTGTCCGTGTGTACCAAGCATGAGGTGCTTGTTTCAGCCCATATAGCGCTCTTTTGAGCCTGCACACATGCGACTCGCTCCTAAAGATTTCAAATCCTTCAGGTTGCTCAATGTACACCTCCTCATCAATGACTCTGTTGAGGAACGCAGTCTTCACATCCATCTGATGAATGTGCCAACCCATCTGCGTTGAGAGAGCAAGGATGGTCCGTATGGAAGAATACCTTGCAGCAAGTGCAAAGGTTTCTTCATAGTCGATCCCTTCGATCTGTGAGAAGCCCCGAGCAACAAATCTTGCCTTATACTTCTCGACACTCCTGTCAGCAGCTTGCTTCACTTTTTAGATCCATCTCGAGCCTACCACTGATTTCCCTTCTGGCCTTGGGACAATCTCCCATGCACTGTTTCTGACAATCGAATCATACTCTTCCACCATGGCATCTACCCATGCGGTATCCTCCACAGCTTCCTCGAAAGAGGATGGCTCCGTCACGATACACTTGCTCATCAGAGCCATGTATCCAGTAAATCGGTCAATGACTGTCTCTGTCTGCGCTGTGATGTAGGAACTCCTACATTGTGCACTACATCAAGATTCAATCGCTCAGCTTCTGTAGTGTGCTTCCACCCTCTGATGTTTGGCGCTGCATGAGTGGTTTCTTCTACTCCATGAACCTCCTCTTGTGGTTGATCCATATCTTGAGGCTCATCTTTAGGAACAAGTAGCTCCTCATCTACATGCAAGTGTAGCTCCCTCTCAAGTGACAACTTCATGGCTTTCTCCTCATGAAATTTGATATCCCGTCGCACAACAGTCATCTAACTCTCTGGAAAATACACACGATAATTGTGGGGTGTTTCTATGTACCTTACAAATATCCCAACCTCTATAGTCAGCTCCAGCTTCTTCCTGGCATCCTTCGTCACATGAATGTAAACAGGTGAGAAAAAATATTCAAATGAGAAATTTCAGGCTTCTTACCAGAAAACGCCTCTTCGGGTGTACTCATGCCAAGTACTCTATGAGGACAACGGTTTTGCACATAAACTGCAGTGTTGCATACCTCAGCCCACAAGTGTATGGGAAGGCCCTAATCATGCAACAACACCCGTGCAGCACCCACGATCGTTATGTTCTTTCTCTCTGCGACCCCATTCTGCTATGGGTTATGAGGCGTTATGAGTTCCCTTAGAATTCCTTATTTGCTACAGAAGTCTTTGAATTCACCAAAGATGTATTCACCACCATTATCTCTCCTTATGGATTTCACCTGCTTCCCCAAACTTTTCTCAACCAGTGCCTTGAACTCACAGAACTTTGAGTATGTCTCGCTCTTCTTCTGCATGAAGAAGATCCAGCACTTACGAGAAAATTCATCAAAAAATATCACATAATACCTATGCTTTGTTGTTGAAGCAATCGAGAAATGTCCACACACGTCTGTGTGAATTCTCTCAAGTATTGTCGAGGCGCGACTATCCTTCTCATGAAAAGTGGTCTTCACAAATTTTCCCAAAGTACATCCCTTGCACTGATCTGACTGTGCAAGTGTACCTTTAGGAAGCCCGGTAGAAATCTGCTACAAACATTTCAAAGTGCCCTGGTGAAGATGGCCCAATCTCCTATGCCACAATTTTCCCTCATCCTGGCTCACCACTCCTTCTGCTTTTCCTGTCATTACTGCGCAGCCATCTACCTACAATTGATAAAGATTCTTAACTCAAATCCCTATCCTCCTGGTTTGACCAATTGTTTTACTGTGCAGGATGACTTTTCCCTTGCTAAAAATAACATCATAACCCTTGTCTTCCAACATCGCCACATAGATCATATTCTTCTTCAATCCTGGAACATGCATGACATCCTTCAAGATGAAAGGTTTACTAGACTCCCTCTCAAAGGAAATGGTCTCGATACCAATCGCACTGTATCTACCATCATCTCCCATCTCGATGTGCACTCCAAGATCCTTTTCATCCAGATCACTAAACAAATATTTATCTCCGGTCATATGGACAGACGCACCACTGTCAAGAAACCACATCGATCCCATCACACTTGAAACCAAGCATGTGATCAAAGAAAAATCCAGCACAAACTGCGAGGCTAAGGCCTCTCTAGCTGTAGATCCAGCAGCCTGCTTATTCTTCTTCTTCTGTGGGAAATTAGTGGTGAAATGCCCGTGCTAGTGACAGTGAAAACACTTCACCTTGGACAAACCCTGCTTCTTGCCTTTAGCACCGGATTGAGAAGGATTTTTCTTACCCTTCCCTTTCCTTTCTTTGGCAGAAAAAGGGAAATTTTCTTCATCTTCATTCTTCGATGAAGATCCATCCCTGGTACCCCACCTTATCTCCTCCTGCACAAGATCCGACCAAATTTTCTCCCATCCTGGCAATTTCTCCCGTCCATTGACAGAGTCTTCGTAGCTATGCCAACTCTTTGGAAGCCCAAGGATAGCCAAGCTCACCAAGTCTTCTTCATCAACAGTAACCCCCACACTTCCCAGCTCATCCTTGTAATGGACAAACTTCGTGAGGTATTTTTGTATACTGTCGCCTTTCTCCATTTTTATTTTTCTGAGTTTGTCTTTAAGCGCCAACTTCCTTTGGTTGCTTCTGCTTTGGAACAAATCTGTCAAAGCCTTCCACATTAAGAATGGATTGGCTTTACCGTAAAGGTTAGACACAATTTGGTCCTTCACACCTTCTAACAGAATCCTTCGACACTTTGCTACCTTCTTTTTCCATGCGTCAAGTGTGGCTGCATCTCTAGAAGCAGGCTTCGGAATATCAGCATCTATGAACTCCTTCAACCCATTATCATCCAGCACCGCCTGCATCATGTCCTTCCATGCTAAGTAATTCAAGCTCCCATCAAGGGCATACTCCAATCACAATCTGTTGAAATACATTTCAATGAATGCTCAACTTTGACACCAAGAAAACACTGCAGCAAATTCAAATTCCACTAGCACAAAACTCAACCGCTTCAATAATTGCAATCTGCTCCAATGATCAATAGCTCCGATACCATGTAGAAATTATATAACTTATGTGTTATATGTCCAATATTCTCCTGATCTCACACTATTTTAACTTCATGCAAAATACAAAATCTATTCCACCATTGATCATTTGTGGAAATTAAATCAAGATTGCAATGCACACATGAAACAATAAAAATTCACACACATTAACACAGCTGTTTAACAGGAAAGCCTGAAGCTGAAAACCCCAACTATCTGTATATAATAAATATCATAGCTATCATGTAACAATCCTCATACAAAGCTGATCATATCAAGCTCTCAGTACAATACAATCGCTACACACTAATCAAGCCCGATATTGCAAATCCATGCACCGATATTTGCCACCTGCTAGCCTGCCTCTACTATGCAATCCTTGCTGAAGAATGGCTCTGAATGAACTTGAATTGCTACATCCTTTCTCATGCAATCCTCATTGGCATCTCCACTGAGTTTTGGATGCAATCAATGCATCACTATAGTCACAACTTATATTCACACTTGTTCTTTCACCTATCTCTCCACTGGTCTGCATGAAACTGCCATGCACTGTAGTTAACTGATGTATTCTTCAGTTAATTAATGAGTTAATATTTAGTGAATTAATTAAATAATTAATTCACACCACTCTCACTAGTGTATCAATCATTTATACTAGATACAACTAGCTCAACTGAGTCTAACTGAGTTAAACTAAATACAACTCCACCAACTACTTCTCCAACTCCACCAAAACTCTGTCACATGAGTTCTAACTGAAGTCCTCCATGCAATAGCTTTAGTAAACCCTCAGGAATAGCGTAATACTTTCTGTTAGCTGTTGTGCCACATCTATGCACTTAACTAAAGTGCTCCAAGAGAATAATATAATGTTTAGAGTCCAAATATTATTAAGAGCTAATAATATTCGACATATCTATTTTTAGACTGGCAATCTAAAAATAGACTCTGCCCAATATGTCTAAAAATAGAAGTCCATCTATTTTTCCAACTTGACCAACCATACACAAATAGCATCCTGCAACTCATAGAATATGATCGACATGTCTAAAAATAGACATAGTCTAAAAATAGACTTTGCGCCAAAAATAGCCTGCGTGCCCACTTAGTGAAGGCGACTCTTTTCACTAAGCTTATCATCTTGTTGAATCTCAACAAGGCTAACTTCCTAAGGAGGTTCATACCCAACTACACCGAAATGGCTAAAGGATTTACTCGACTCTTGAAAAAGGGGGTTCCCTTCCATTGGGACCAAGTTGCACAAACTTCTTTTGATGTTATCAAGGATACTCTAGTATGGGCATCATTAATGTATCCCCCCAATTATCAAAATTATTATTTCTTTTATATCATCGCGGCTTATACAACCATTTCTATGGTATTGGTCCAAGTAGAAAATGGGATAGAACATACGATCTATTATTTGAGTCATAATCTCAATGATACGAAAGTCAATTATTTGTATGTAGAAAATCTTGCCTTCGCAGTTGTTCAAGATGTCCAAATATTTCACCACTATATCCTTTTCCGGAAGACCATTGTCATTTCGGGTTGCAACCCCATGACTTATATCTTATCACGTCAATTTCTGGGGGGGAAATATTCAAAATGGATTGTCATTTTGCAGGAATTTGATTTGGAATTCATCAAATCCAAGTCAAAGAAGTCTTTAGTTTTGGTTGAGCTTCTCTGTGACCTTCCCTCTAATAGTACTACTACTACATCAGAACCATCAATTCCTAACGAGTTTATGCTTTTGATCGGATCATCTGATCCTTGGTATGGATATTTTATCATTTATCTCCAAACCCAAACTTTTTAGCCTGATACCTCTCGCTTTGATCAGTGACGTATTCGATACCAAGCCAAAGATTATCTTATCGTCGGTGATACACTTTATCGTCATGGTGTTGATACAATTTTAAGAAGGTGCCTCACTCATGAGGAGGTCGAAAATTTTTCAAATGATTGTCATGCTGGGGCTCGTGGTGGACATTTATCTGGATATGCTACCACGTAGAAGATGCTCCGTGCCAGTTACTTTTGGCCTACCATCTTTCATGACTGCATGCTCGTAGTCAGAAGTTGTCATGCATGCCAGATTTTTTATCGTAAAATCCGCAAAATGCCAGCGCCAATGCATATTGTTGTCTCTGTGCGACTATTTTCGAAATGGGGTATCAACTTCATTCCCTATAACCCTCGTTCGTTTGAGGGGCATGGTTATATTATTGTTTTAGTAGACTACTTTACCAAATGGGCCAAAGCGATGCCTACATTCAACAATACAGGACAAACAACTGCATTTTTTTTCTTTAATCATGTTATTGCATGGTTTGGGGTCCCATAAGCTATAGTTACAGATCATGGGAAGCATTTTCACAACCACATAATGACTGAATTTTTTGCCAAGTTAGGATTATCACAAGATAATCCTACTCCTTATTATCCACAATCAAATGGACAAGTCGAAGCTATCAACAAGATTCTTAAATGTATGCTTCAACGAATGATAGGAGTTCATAAAAGAAACTGGCATTTGATCCTATACTCGGCTTTGTGGGTGTACAAAACCTCGGTGAGAAATGCAACCGGATTTACTCCTTTTCAATTGGTGTATGGTCTGGAAGCTATCTTGCCAATCTAATGTGAAATATCGTCGTTAACACTCACAATCGACTTGTTACCTGACACCTCAGAAGAAGAAGCACGTCTTTTTAACCTCACCCATCTTGATGAAATGCGTTGTGAATCCCAATTGGCCAACGAATCCCATAAGAGATGTATAAAGTCGTAATATGAAAAAAAATTCCAGCCTCGCATTTTCTCATAGAGTGACTTGGTCCTTCTTTATGATCAAGAAGTTGATGTAATAGGTACAGGGAAATTTGAGTCATTATGGCATGGCACCTATATTGTCAAAAGAGTTCTTGCTAAAGGTGCCTACTAGTTGGTGGATTACGATGGAATTCCGTTGGCGCAGCCCCGAAATGGGTTGTATCTGAAACGTTACTATGCTTAATCATGAGCGTAGTAATTTTTTGTATTATATTGTATATACATATATATGTTTTTGATTTGCATTCACTATCTTAGTTTTTTTTTTAGATTTTTCTTAACGTTAGTAATCCGCTTTACATTTCATCGCAGATGTCTGAATCTTTGGAACCATTTGTTGGATATGTTGCTGGTGCTAGTCGTAGTACGCAGAATCTGTCCTCTACAGCGTGGGCCATTTTCGCTCTGAACAGCGAGTTAGTGAGTTTTTCGAGGGATTTGTATCAGTAGATCAAAAAAAAATATTGATGACTATAGTGGTTGATCTGAAAATGGAAGTACTTGAAAATGTGTGCAAGGTATCCATTTCCATTAATTAAATGTGTGCAAAATTCTCCAAGTCTTGTTGCATAAAACAACTACTTAGATGTAATCCAGATATTGACTATAGGGGCATTTACTGGATATGTCATCTTTGATAAAAGGGTGAGATCCAGAGGCTACCTAGCCCTTTACATACTCTATCTTTAGAACTTGTAGAAGTTAACACTCATGTTCTCCATCAAATTATATGTGCAAATTGTTATTCATGTCTTGCAATTGAAACAAAGTGTTTAGGGAGACTGTATAAGAGTTCATGTGTGAATTAAAGTTAATTGAATTTTTTATTTAACATATTAAATCAGAAATTTTCAGCAAGATAACTTCAACATATTATGACACATATGTTTGATGAGCAGTTCACCCCTCCTGGGCTACATCTGTTGGATCAAGCCTCCCAAAATGAGCTTGTCCTCTTGTATTAAAATGCTTCAAATGCTAATACAAGTTTAAAAGTGTCTCAAAAGAAAAATCTAAATGCAAATACTAATTCAGAAGGTATGAAAAAGCTAAGAATGCCTTTCCAAAATCACAAAACAGTGAAGAATTACCATAAACAGTGATTTCTTCAATAAGGCCCTGACGACTCTTTGAACTCATCTATAGCTTTTTTGGCTGTAGAAGTCCTAAAATAGGTTTTAAACCTCTTCCAATGGTTTCATAAGGTCGAAATTAGCTTAAAATGATCTTTGGTTCACCTCAAACAGAGAGGTACAACTCAAAACATCTCCAACCCCAAAATGGCCTTGGTGATCCTGAAAACTCTCCTGAAGGTTTTCCACCTCTAAAAGTATTCAAACAGAACTGAAACCTATTCCAATGGCTCTGAAATGCTGAAAATAGTCAAAAATTATTTTAGTTCACCTCAAATGGTTAACCACATCTCAACACAACTCCAAACCCAAAATGGCCCTAGTGGCTCAAAAAGCTTCTCCAAAGTTAAACAGGCTGAAGATCAGCTCCAATGGCTCTAAAAGCTATCTCAATGGCTTCAGAATGTTGAGAAGACCTGAAATCAAAAAAAAATCACTCCAAAAGGTTGAGCCTATCAAAAGTTATGGCCCAAACAGTATTTTGCCCAATCTAGCCTAAAAACCCTCCACTAATTGTGGAGAACTGGAGTTAACCAGAGTTAAAATTGGAAAATCCACCTGAAATGGTGCGCTCCTCCAAAATAGGTGGAACCGTTTGGCACAACATTAAATTTTTTTGTTTGCGGGCCACATGGACGCATTAACCATTGGCCTTTATGGTTAACAAACTCCGAATTTTTTTGTAGGACCGTGGCATATAATGTTAAACCAACATGCTGTCACATGTTTCTTTTGGTGGGCAGATAAAATTTTTTATTGCCCCGCCCCCAGTCCAAACAAATATGGCCACATTGCATGGGGGCTAGCCCTTTTAAACCTCCACTCGAAACAATTTCAAAACATAAATAACACCGCCACCCCATTACAAATAAGAACTAATGTTGTGGCTCAATGGTAACACGTTCGGTTAGTCTGCGGGAGGTCGGAGGTTCGATTCACGTGGAGTCATAAAATTTTGAATGCCAATATTTCACCGACCAGGGGGCCACATGGCAGCCCATAATTGGTCCAAATTTCGCAAAGTCAAACCAATCTGCAATCAAATGGTGCCAAGTGTCTGAACCGGATTGGACCAGGTGGAATATTCTAGGGAATATTCTAAGGAATATTCCATGGAATATTCCAAGAATATTCCATGGAATATTCCTTTTTTAATTTTTCAAAAATTGAAATTCAAACCTGGTCAAAATGGACTTTTTCCTGAAATTATGAATTTTCAAACTTGAATAACTTTCATATACAGTGTCGGATTTGAGTGTCATTTGCGGCTATAGGATCGTATCATCGAGGCCTATCCGATCGTTCAGGTTGCAAGTGATTTTGAACACTTTCAATTTTGAGCTTTTTCCATGGCTTGGACTTGAGCTCCTAATCACAACTCTCAAATGAGAAGCTTTTGGACCCCAAAAGCTCAGTGAAATCCTGAAACTGAACTGTAGTACAGAAAATGAGAGAATAACATTATCCTCTTCTCTTCAGCCTCCAAAAATTCTCCTGAATTGCCAACTGTTCACATGGAAAAAAAATTTGAATGAGCCATGTACTTGTGCCGAATCTCGTACAGTTTTTCTCGCCATACAAATCTGCCATACTGAAACCAACAATGACCCTTGCTGAAAATTGTGCCCTCTTTGCTTGCATGCCTTCCCATCCCATGGAATCTTGCACTGCTTTGCACTGGCACTTCGTTTCCTGCACCATTCGACACCAAAGGTACTTTGTGCAACATATGACATCAACAACAAGTTGACAATGAAATGTGCTATACAATTGACACACAAAATCTGTAACAAGTGTGCACACAACAGACACAAGTCGATAAACAGGTGTGACACAATCGACACAAGTTGACAAACAGGTTTGACACAATTGCCACAAGTCAAAAAACAACAAGATACATCTGGACAAACACATGTGTTTGTATCATGTACAATGAGCTATATATATTTTGCTAATTACACATACAACCTCTATGTACATGTGCAACTTCAATTCTTCTTTTCAAATACCAACAAGTTCATCATCCCAAAACATGTGGGTGACTAAGAGCTGAACCAAAAGACATTGCTACAATATAAGTGAGTATCATACTCATCTTTTACACCTCCATGGCGAAACTTTGCAACAACAAAGAAATTCCTTCAACTGAAACTGCTTTTTCATGCTATCTTGCATCAAGTTTTTAACTGTAATACATGCATACAAATCTGAAATTTTCTTGTAAAAAATGAGAAATGACTTATTTCATTAAGAAGTTAATCCACTTCCTACCAATCCAACTCCATGGCGTCTTTTGCGGTTGCAATACACCTTCATGTGAATCTTCCATTTCCACATCAATAATGGACTCCATGGATCCACTTGCGCCAAACTTGTTGTCCTCTAACTGCATGTGCTTTGGATGGTTTGTTGGATGAAAAGTCCAACAATGAGAGACATCATGTCCCTTCCTTTGACAAAATGTGCAACTCTTAAGCACTTTCTGAGAAAGTTCTCTTTGCCTCTTCTACTTCCTGTGTGCTTTATTTTTCAACCAGGATCTTGAAGCAACATGGTTAAATCCACCAAAAAATGTGCAACAAAACTTTCTTTAATTTGAACAAGAAAAATTATCATTCTTTGCTGAAACATAATCAAATTGATCATGTGGATAATTATACCTCATTTGCTGCATGAA
>JAXQQM020069047.1:0-74722 GCA_034641835.2 Pinus albicaulis | reverse complement strand
ACTGTCTTCTCCTTTGCTTCTGTTGTTGTCCTTTGCCATCAATGACAACACTTCTAATAGTCTCCCCCTTTGGCATTGATGGCAATACGCATCCTCTGCTTGCCTTTTAGGACTCTTTCTTCTGTTGCTTGCTCTTCCTCCCCCTTTGACATCAATGGCAAGGGGTTGCTCATTTGCATGCTGCTTTTAAATCTCATCCATGTTGCTCTAATCTTGAGGACCTGTTCCTTGCTTTCCTTGCTAACTGATCTCCCTTGGAATGATATTTTCGTTTCTGTTCTCCCCCTGAAATGATGCTTTCTCTTCATATCAGAGAGTAGCATCTACAGATACTACCCCTATTCTATCTCTCAAATACTCAAATGGTTCTCTAGCAAGAGGTTTGGTAAATATATATGTTGTCTGTTCTTTGTTGGCACATATTCCAACTTCACTACCTTCTGATCTACTTGTTCTCTGAGAAAATGATACTTGATTTGGATATGTTTAGTTTTTGAATGAAGCACAGGATTTTTTGATATGCTTATAGCACTTGTATTATCACTTTTGATAGAGATAGGTTCATCAATGCTTACCTTCATGTCTTGGAGGGTTTGCTTCATCCACATGACTTGTGTGCAACATGTTGCTGCTGCTATGTATTCTGCTTCTGTTGTAGATAGAGAAATAGATGTTTGCTTCTTGCTTAGCCAAGCCACCAGACTTTCTCCTAGATAGAATGCACCTCCACTTGTGCTTTTCCTGTCATCCACACAGCTGGCCCAATCTGCATCTATGTATGTTGTCAAAGTGAAGCTTTTGCCTTTTGGATACCAAAGTCCATGCTGTGCAGTTCCTTGTAGATATCTGAATATTCTTTTGATTGCTAGAAGGTGATTTTGTTTAGGTGCTTCTTGATATCTAGCCACAAGTCCTACTGCCAACATAATGTCTGGTCTTGATGTTGTTAGGTACAGCAGACTTCCTATCATGGATCTGTAAATTCTTTGATCTATATCGACAGATTCATCATTAGCACATAGCTCGCATCCAGTGATCATGGGAGTTGACACAGGTTTGCAGTCTTCCATTTTGAACTTTTTCAACATCTCTTTTAAGTATTTTTCCTATGAGATGATTATACCTGTGTTCTTTTGCTGAATTTGAAGTCCTAAGTAGAAACTAAGCTCTCCAATCATAGACATCTCAAACTCTGATTTCATCTCTTCAGCAAATCCTTTTGCTAGCTCATCTTTGTTGCTTCCAAACATAATGTCATCAACATATACTACAACAATCAGGAGTTCACTTTCATTGGCTTTTATGTATAGATTTTTGTCTACTCCTCCTCTCTTAAAGCCTTGTTTTTGCAAGTACTTATCCAGCCTTGAGTACCACGCACGAGGGGCCCGTTTCAGTCCATATAGAGCCTTCTTTAGTCTGCACACATAGTCTTCTTTGTCTGTTAATGAGAAACCTTCTGGTTGTTCCATGTAGACTTCTTCTTCTAGATCTCCATTCAGAAATGCAGATTTCACATCCATTTGATATACCTTGAAGTCTTGGTAGCATGCAAAGGCAAGAAACATTCTGATAGCTTCCATTCTGGCTATAGGGGCAAATGTTTCATCGTAATCAAGTCCTTCGATTTGTGAATATCCTTTGCAAACAAGTCTGGCTTTATTCCTAATTACCTATCCTTGCTCATTCATTTTATTCTTGAATACCACTTTTGAGCCTATGATATTTTTCTCAGTGGGTCTAGGAACTAATTCCCAGGTATTGTTCTTCTCAATTTGATCCAATTCTTCATTCATAGCATTCACCCAATGCTTGTCCTTGCTAGCTTCTTCAAACTTCTTTGGCTCTATTTGTGATAACATAGCTATGTATACCTCTTCTGTCTATTCAGTTAGCTACCTTCTTTTCTGAACTAATACACTCTTATCTCCAATGATCTAATCTTCTGGATGGTTCTTTTGAGTGTATCTTGAGGGGAATTTTGCTCTCAGCTCAACATCTTCTGTTGTCTTGCTTGTTTCATCATCATCTTGGTTTTCTTCTTCATGATTGTCTGAAGAACTGCTGCAGTTTGTACTTCTTGTCTTGTTTGGAAGTTCTTCATCAAATCTTACATCAATGCTTTCTACAATTTTTCGAAGAGCCTTGTTGTAGCACCTGTACCCTTTACTTTTGGATGCATATCCTAGAAATATCCCTTCATCTGCTCTTACATCAAATTTCCCCAGATTTTCATCATTATTCTTTATGTAACACTTTCTTCCAAAGACTCTAAAGTGCTTGATTGAAGCTCGTTTACCATGCCATAGTTCATAGGGAGTTTTGTCACTGCTTGGCCTTAAATGAGCTTTGTTTAGTATATGCATGGCTGTGTGTACTGCTTCTGCCCAGAAGGTTTGAGGAATATTACTCTCTTGCATCATGGCTCTGGCAATTTTTTGTATAGACCCGTTTTGTCTCTCTGCTACTCCATTCTGTTGAGGCATCCCTGCAATAGTAAATTGTTGCTTTATCCCATGTTCATTGCATAGGTATGCAAAGTCAAAATATGTGAATTCACCTCCTCTGTCTGATCTGATGCATTTTAGCTTGCATCCTGTTTGATTTTCTGCTAATGCTTTGAATATCTTGAATTTCTCCAGTGCTTTTGATTTATTCTTGAGAAAAGCAACCCATGTCATTCTGGAGAAATCATCTATTATCAGCATGAAGTAGGATTATCCACTTGGTGTTTTATTTCTTGCAGGTCCACACAGATCCATGTGCACAAGTTGAAGTGTTCTTCTTGTTGATAGCTCTTCTTTGGTCTTAAAGGATGTGCGGGTCTGTTTTCCCAATTGGCAAGATTTGCATATGGTATTTGAAGGCCTTTTTATTTCTGGCATATCTCTGACAGCTTTCTTTTTGCCTAGTCTGATGATATGGTCAAAGCTGAGATGTCCCAATCTCTTATGCCATAACCATGACTCCTCAAGTTTGCTAATATGGCATGCTTCATCCTCCTCTTTCACTATGTAAACATTACTCTCTATTCGAACACCTTTGAGTAGAGTCTTTCCTATGGTGCTTGATCCGACTTCACAGTCTTATGCTCTAAAAATAACTTCGCAGCCTTTATCACACATTTGACTGACACCCAGCAAATTTTCTTTCAACCCATCTAAAAATAGTACATCTTGGGCCTTTCCTTGGCCATTATCTAGGCTGAATGAGCCTTTTCCTTTGATTTTTCCTGATTTATCATTGCCAAAAGTAACATTGCCAGATTTCTTTTCATCAAAAGTTATAAATTTGCTTCTGTCTCCAGTCATATGTTTTGAGCAACCACTGTACAAATACCATTGGCTTTTCAGGTCTTGAGCAGTTAGAGCCAGGTCACATTTTTTCACCTTCCTTTTCCACTAGAAGCATCCTTTTGTTTGAAAATTTTTGTGAGATGATGAACCACATCCTCTGAGAGGACATTTGGAAGGCATATGTCCAATTTTATTGCATACACATCATTTGATCATAATTTTTGCAAAATTATGAGTATGAGTAAAATCTCCTTGATTCATAAACCTCCTTGAGGTGTTGTACATCAATATTTGTCCATATTTTCTGCACTCAATGATTTTATGGCCAAATTCCTTACAATAAAAATAGTAACCATAGAAACAATTTACATACCTGATGTGAGGTTGTCTTCTCCATTTGTTGGAATTACTCCTCCTTGTATGACAATATGCAGCAATGTGTCCCAGCTTGTGGCAGGCATAAAAAGTGGCATTTTTCATAGGAGGGAAGAATCTCCTTTGATGGCTTCCAAATTTGACATACTCAGGGGTATATGAGCCTTTTTCTGTTGTCTGAGTATTTATTTCATTCTTTGTTATTAGAGGCTTCTTCTGGTTTCTGTCTCCCTCATTACATGTTTCTTCTTTTGTAGGAATTATTTGAGCCTTCTTTGCTTTTACAAAAATAATATTTTTGTTTTCTTTTTCTTTGCTTTTACTTGATTCTCCTTCATAGCCTATCCCAGTCTTTATCAGAGGAGATCTTTGCGCATCCAGAATTTCATTCAACTTACCAGAGCTTGTTGTTTGAGAAGAATTTATAGACAGTTTCCTTTGAGAATTTTCTAATTTCTTCCTTAGACATACTACTTCTTCTTCCAACTTCTCTTGTTCTTGAGTTTTATCCTTTATTTTCTTAAGTAACATGTCTTCTATCTTCTTGGCTTCTTCAAGTTCTACCTTCATCTGCATGAGGACTTCTGAATTCTGTTCTTCTCGTACATAATTGACGAGAATGTCTTTTTGTTTTCTACATTTTAGTTTGAGTCTGTCAATCTCCTCCAGGGCACTTCTTAGCTCCCCCTCAAGGTCAACTTCACCTTCTTCTTCATCTTCTAGAAGGAGTCCTTCAAGTTCTTCTATGGCCATCAATAAAAATTCAGAGGTTCCTTCTTCACTTGAGGGTTCATCTGAGTCTTCAGATGTACTGCTGTCTTGTTGAGCATAGAAAGATTTTCTACTGAATTTCTTTCCTTTCTGCCAGTTCTTTGATGTAGTTTTCTCTGATTCTTGAGCCTGATTACTTACTTTCTTGTGAGGACACTTAGCAGCATAGTGTCCAACTCTTCCAAAGTTAAAACATTTGAAAGGAATTTTACCTTTGTATTTACCGGAGCCTTTATCCAGTTTCTTGACAAATTTAGCCTCTTCTTCATCAGAGCAAGAGCATATATCTTCCTTTTCTTCTTTCTTCTTTTCTGTTTTAAAAGCTGCCTCCCTCGCACTTGGATTCCTCTGTGGGAGTCTCATCTCATAGGCTGTTAGATTTCCAAGTAACTGGTTCATGGTCAAGGTTTCCCAATCAGCTGTTTCTTCAATGGCAGAAACCTTGGGGTTAAAGCTGGGTGGAAGAGATCTTAGAATTTTCTGTACAATTACACATTCTGATATAGTTTCTCTAAGAGCTTTCATATTGTTAACAATTTATGAAAATTTTAAGAAGAAGCTGCCAACATCTTCATCATCATTCATTTTTAAATTTTCAAACTGCGCTCTATATACTTGAAGTTTGGTTGTCTTTACCTTTTTATTTCCCTCATGGATGTTTTCAAGAGTATCCCAGATATCTTTTGCAGTCTTGTTGTGCATTACTTTGATAAATTCAGCCTCACATAGTCCATTTAAGATTGCATTCATGGCCTTTGCATTTTCTACAAATTATTGTTTAGCTTCTCTCTCTGGGTCAGTTGACTTTGGGGCATATCCAAATTCCACAGCAACTCAAACCTCTATTCCTAGAGACATTATGTATGCTCTCATTCTTATTTTCCAGAAGGAATAATTAGCACCAGCGAAAAAAGGGGCTTTATTGGTTGGGCTTCCTTCTTGACTAGCCATCCTGGGGACATGGGATCTCCTTTCAGTGGTTAAACTGGTACATAAGGAACTAGCTCTGATACCAATTGTTGAAACCTTAGTTAAACTAGGCAGGGGGGGGGGGGGTGAATCAGTTTAACACATACATAAGCTTTTTAAATTTTTCATCAAACTTATTTACAGCTTAATTTTATAACCAATTTTAATATGTGAACAGTCTTAATACGTTGCAGCAAGTATTAAATTAATGTGACACCAAAATTGTTATGAGAGAAGCAAACATTAAGCAGATTGGGTAGATCATATCAACACATAGGCAACACACACAGAGATAGCAGATATAAGTGGAAACCCATAAAGGGAGAAAACTACATCTTATTATTGTTGTGATGCAAATGCAAGCTCCAACTTCCTCTCACCACTGATTTTTTGCAGACACCAACCTACAAGAGGCTCCAACCTCAGTCAGCTACAACTGACATCTATCAGGCTTCAACTTGACATGGAAGCTCCAACTTCCTCATTCAATCAAAATAAAATATTTGTTGATTTACCTCAGATATCAACTCTGTTTTGTAGCATCTCTTTCCGCTCCTCTCTTCCTTATCTTCTTTGCCTCAATTTTCCATACTCTGCATTCTCCAACCTCACTCTCTAACATCTATGCATATCAAGGTGATATCATTTATAGAGATTTCCTTATGACTGTTTTTATTCCTCAGGGAATTTGAAATGGATAGCCATACCTCTTAGCCCTCTGCCTTCTCATTTCTTTTCCAGCTCACTCAGAAAAATATAGCTGTATGTACTAAATTTAATATTACAGTCGGAATTTTGTTTTCTTCCAGAAACTTGCCAATGCATCAAAAAAATATAAACCAATAAAAAACGTATACATTCAGTTACAATGAGGATTACAAATCAACTTATTCAGTTTTGGATCACTGTGTTTGTCTTTTATGTGACTTTGTTTGTCCCTTTTGGCTCTGTTTGATCTCTTGTTCACTGTCGCAGTGTAACTGCCATATATATGTAACTGCACTTTTCATATATCGCAATTCAACTCTCGGCATGATAATGAATTGGTTTTAACATATAAACTACCCCTTTATGTAACACAAATCAACTCACGGAGAACTTAAATAAAACTTTTTAATACTTAAAATGCCCTTTCGGGCCCACTCACTAAGCTTGCTTTATTCTCCGATGCGATGAGTCGCCTCCTGAATTCTTCCGATTGCGATTAATCGCAATCGCAACTTCTAGTTGTGAGTTCTGATGCTCCGATGTTCTGATGGTTTGTTTTCCTCCGATGTGATTAGTTACTATACACTTCACTGCACCGATGCGATGGGTTACTATAGACCCCACTCTTTTTCTTTAGATCCAACGGTTGCAATCTTTAATGATTCGACGATTGCAATTGAATCGCACCATCGCGAACGCAACATTCAACAGATTGTTTGATTGCACTTTACTTCCGATGCGATAACTTGCTTTGATGCGCTTTGAGGCAGAATTCAAACAAATATAGGTCTCACAGTTTATAAGTGAATCAGGTCCGCTTCCATCGGAACTTTTGTTAATATGTTCCTCTACCATTAATTTCTCTGATGCGATACTCGAGGGTCCCACCATGTGGTACTTCGTTTTTTTTCACTCGAACAATAGAGCGCTAAATATAAATATATATGCTTTGGTCCTTTATATATAAAGCGCTGCATATATATATAAAAACTTTCCGCTTCAGCTTTAATGTATCCTCCAGCTTGGGTTAAGATTCTTGGAATTTCATGTATTGGGTCCCACTTGCGTATTAACTTTGGTTTATATTCAAGCATTAACATAAGGATTCGGGCCCACAGCTTATATATCCGCATACCGACTCATATCAACATACATATATGAAATCAACCTTGAATAGCTCAATAACCCAAAGGTTCTCACCCTGGCAGAGTTCACCCACTATATATATAAATGCTCCAGGCTTACCCTTCGTATGATATATTGTAAGTCCAAGCCACAACTTTGGTTAGCGCATTATATGTGCAATTGTATATATGCCACCATCGCACTATCAACTCACTCCATACCCTTCCATGCCCAAGGTTCCATTATCTCATACCAACCAATATGTATTATCATATATATATAATTCCCCGACTAGTGTGAAGACCAATGTATTAACTTTAATATAAGTCTAGCCCGCACCTCATTTCATATAGGTTTCGACTTTATCATAGTATATAAAAATATATCACCCATTGAATATCAAAACCATATATTAAATTAAAATTTCGGCCCCACAGCTACTTTTCTCGAGTTAACTCTCGTCCATCGCGCGATCGTGACCACCGTTGATTCCCCAACACCTTTGATCAGACGAATAGAACGCTTATCGCGTTTTTTCAATCTTCGAGCGTTAATGCTCCAAATTCACGCGAAAAAAATTGTATTTGGAAACCGCTTTAGGACACGTGGCCATCAATGACATATATCGCGTTCATTTTGACAATACTAATTACCACTTCAACTATCGCGCGAACCCACTGGTTTTTGAGCGCCAGTTTTACTGTTCACGTTCAGGGTTCCGTTTTTATTCATGGTTCTGCTTCATCAAATTATTCGCGTCTTCGTAAATATATACTCCGTTCAAAGGTTTCATTTCATATTTCTTCAACACTTCAATATATGAACTTTGCCTTAACACATAAACTCCCGTTTCATTGTTATTTTAATATAACACTACCATAAGGTTTAACACCTGCGTTACGTTTTTATTACTTAACTCTTGGTATTAACCCTTATACACAGAGCCTCGGTTCCACCCTTCCTGTACGATTCCGCATCTCCTGTAATCATTTCACTGTTGGTTAACGGCTCTGCCTCTATGTTCTCTGTCTCCGCTTCTGCTGCTCGACCATTTCATTTCAACAGTCTTCTTCCACCTGTCTCCTTTGCATTGCTTTGCTTATCTTTTTGCTGCCCTGTCTCTGTAAATAAACTCTCCCTCTGTTCTTCGCATGCTCCCTGTAAATGTTACTATACCATTTACCAAAAACATGTTGTCTTCTCCTTTTCTTCTACTGTTGTCCTTAGCCATCAATGACAACACTTCTAACAGGTGTATACATTTTTACATTACAGGTTACACTGAGGTCGGAACGGAGACCAAAATCCCCTAGAATAGTTCGTAATGGTGACCTTCCTGAGGGGAAAAAATATGTTACAAAACTTTAGGGACACTATAGCCTCATACTTGATGGCCTGTCTGGCCTCATTTACATTGAGGGCCCTCTTGGGCTGAGAAACATGAACATAGTAAATAGAGATATAAATAACAGAGGGACAAAAGAAAAACACAGAAAAACCTGAGAGGAGTTGGTGACAGAGATGATGATTAGGCCGTGTCTTCCGACGAGTTGACTTCGAGGCGTATCGGTCGTTCCGGGGTACTGCCGTAATTGATGGAAACCTGTGTAGGCTGGCTCATCGAGGCACCCATGGCTTCTCCTTTGACGTCTGTGGTGGCTTCTCTATTGGCCATTCTTTTATTCAACAAAGCGTAAAGCGGGGAGTCTTTTGTCACAAAGTGCTAATGGTGGGTCGCCCCGACATAGAGCGTGAGTTTTTCTGTGAGCGCGTCTATTTTTTCTCCAATGCACTATTGTTTTCCTGTTGCGTTTGCATGGCCAGGGCCAACAATGTTTTAATTTTCCAGTGTAGTTCAATTGCCCTACTAAAGAGATTCTCCCTTGCCTGAGTCAGGCCAGGGTTCGGGATCCATCAGAAGCCTCATCAACCTCTTTCATTGCAATACGTTAACGAACCATCCTTGCATGGTTCTCCAAGCTGGTAACCCGCTCGCGGGTTTCTTTCTTAAGGATAGTATCATAGTTCCTGGTTTCTCACCTTCCGGCAGACTCTGTCCTTGTGGTGGGATTCATACTTGGGGGGGACCAACAAGAAGAGTGAGCTCCTCATCCTTGGCCTCGACCTCTTCCCCGCTGAGCAGAGGAATGGGAACGATGTGTGGCCATGCTGAGAGTGGGATTAGGGTAATAGTGAGAGGGGATGAAGGGAATCCAGAGACAAGAGGGAGGATGGCGAAAAAGAAAGGAGGCAAGTAGAGGCTTGGAAAAGCAATAAGAAGGGGAGAGCTTAGGAAGTGAACAACAACAGAGCAAGGAGTTTAGACAAAAGGACGAGTATACATAGGCGCGAGTTGGGGAGGCTGGATGAGTTGGCAAGGAGTGGAGAATTATGACTGAGCGAGCGAGGCTCGGAGGGTAGATGAGACAACAGGTACGCTTGGAGGTTGAGAGGCATTTTAAGCAGTGTTCCGTAGTTTCCATATAATTTTCGTACCTTCTCTAAAGAGATTGCGTTTAATGGGGACAAAGTTCATGATTCATTTCTTGGGAAGAGACCCGGGCCATCTGGTTATTTTTTTGCTTGTCTAGGATGTCATTTCCCATAATTATGGCATAATCATCCTTAATCGTGCACTAATCGAGCTCCCCCCATGCCAGCGAGAGGAGTCTGAGGTGGCCTTCCACCCCAGCATTTTCCAACATATCTGCCAACTGATTTCCTTTGTGTTTGACTGCTTGGAAGGTCACTATGTTAGCGTGATCTATGTGTACTTTGATCCTATGTAGAGTTTTGCTAAGCCTCCAGTTGTCGGAGACTTGTGTGGCACTTTTTCCATTCTGAAGTTTCTTGCAAGCTTGGGTAGCGACCATCAAGTCCCCCTCGATAATCATTGGCCAGAAATTATGAGCTCTTGCAATCTCAATTCCATGCTCCAGAACCTTTAATTATGCAGTGTTGTTGTTCAAGTGGCCTAGATTCCCGACATAAACCAAAATGGACTGCCCTTTGGAGTTCCTGAAAGCGCCTCCGAAGCCAGCCATAACTGGGTTACCCTTAGCCGTTGTTAGTGTCTATCAATCATCAGTGATCAAATTTACTCTTTCAAGGTTAGTAGATAGGGTCCTAGGTCAAATTTTATAGTTTCAAATAGATTTTCAAATAAAATGTGATCATTGGTTGTTGTCTAGGTCATGCTACTCCCTCCACTTGCTTATGTTATCATCACTCATCATGGTTATGTCTTCATTCAAGTGTCTTGGGTCACAGATCAGTTCATATATTTTATTTAGGTCATGGTCTAGGGTTTTACTTGACTTGTCATTATAATGTTAGTCATTTAAAAGCAAAAGGAGTCATGTTCATCATTTGAGTCACCATTAAAGGGAGTTAGAAACTTAGGAACAAAATAAATAAAGGTAAAGGTAACATTTCATTTCAAAAGACTGTTAGGTAAACATGACTTGGGGTAGAGTCAATGTAGACTAGGGTAAATAGTTGTGGTTTTGGGGCACATGGTTTTGTGCACCCATGGTTTTGGCCCATGGTATTGCATGTAATGGAGCCTATAAAAAGGCTGGGAAGACTTCATTGTAATGTAGGCCTGGAGGTGAGCGGTGAAGGCTCAGTTGGCCGGATTAGTCAGGGTTTTGGCCAATGGTTAATGAAATTTCATTGGTTGGGTTTTTCCCCGGATTTGGGGTTTTCCCAGATAAACATATGTGTTTATGTTCTTGATTTGTTGCTAGTCTATTTGTATTTATTTCTCTCATTAAATGTTTATTTCTCTCTCAGTAAATTCTTGTTTTATTTCTGCGGTAAATTCCTAACAGCAAAGAGGCTTGTCAATTTGGCATGGCAATCTTCTTCTTGAATCTTTTCACAAAAACCTAGACAACCCACATCCTCAAAGGCTTTCCTGATGAAAGATGAAGCCGTGATTTCTTTGACATGGGATGGATCATACCCGGAAACTTGCCCTCCCTTACACTTTTTATTCTCAGTATCATTTGTTCCATTTTCCATGATTAAAACCTTAGCTAGGTAGGAGGGAAGGGATATGGTATGACGGTGAAAACAAGGGAAAAGGGACTGTGGTATTATTGAAGGAAAGGAATGGAGGGGTTAGGGGTTGGGTAAATTTATGGAAAAAACCTAGGGGATAGGGATAGATGTTAGGGAGTGTAGGGAAGTGGAAATTCTTGGAAATAGTGAGGGGAAGGTGTGAAAATGTGGAAAACACAGTCCTAGCCTAGGAAATTGTCAATGAAGCAGCACAGGCTAGGGTTTGTAGGAAAAATGGAAGAAATGAAGGGAATAGACGAGGGGAATGCTTTGGGGGAATATGTGAAGTATAGGTGAGTGGAGGAGAGCAGAAAACTGAGGGATTTACCACTGAAATGAAAAAAAATCATATGGAAATGAAAAGCACAGTGAAACCCCAGGAGGGAATTTCACTGAAATTTTTGAGAAAATAGATGTATAAGAGAAGTGTAAAATGATACTTACTTGCCCAATAGATGTTGTAAACATATGAAATGATGAAAGAAACCCGTTTGAATGGCTTCTTGTCCTCCAATTCAAAAGCGCAGCAAGGAATCCAGAAGTGTAGCAAGGAAGTTAGAAGCATGGTGTCCTCAGGCAAAAGCACAACATGGGAGAAAACTAGGGTTTTCTGATGGATATTTGAGGTTTCTAAATGTTGAGATGAGGCTTGATAATGGAAAATATCTCCATGAAAGTGGGATGAGAAATTTCAAATGCTTTGGATGGTCTTTTATTAGTTGAAAATCGATTTTTGCTAGTGATGGTGGCATGCCATCATATGGTATTTTTGAGAAATGATGTGATGTGATTGCAGCATAGTATTTGTTTGGTGTGGAGCCTGATTATCTTATTTACTTTGTATCACAGCATTGGACCCCTGTACCTCAAAAGGGGCGGCAATGCCGCCCGTCATTAATCGCTACCATGGGGGGTCCAAGGGGGGCGGCAGCGCTTTTCGGAGCCCCCCCCCTGGCGGGGGGTTTCGGGGGCAGCGGCCCCAAAGCTAAAAACAGATGTAAAATTGCCTTGTAAAAGTATAGTAATTTCTAGTCAATCTGGGCCATTCATAGGGATATGATCTGACGGTAGAAGTTATGTTTAGTTTAGGGTTTTTTGACCTAGAAGGCAACCCCCTTGTATATATGAGGGTATTGTATTGTGGCTGTGTGTTACGTGTGTATTCTCAGAGCGAGAAACAGATAGGGAGACTATGAGAGAGAACAAAGGATATTACAACGGATCTGCTGTAGGTTTTGTCTCTTCAATTTTTGCTGGATAATAGAAAGGAAGGACTGGTCGTTTGGGGTGGACGTAGCCCAAACTGGGTGAACCACGTATATCTGTGTCTCTCTGGTTTTATGTGTTTTGTGTGCTTGTATTTTTCACATATTTTATGTGTTGCATTGCTCCATAATAATTTGCCACCAATTTTAGGAATGATAAGGCCAACATTGCAGGGGTTGACTTCACCATCTCAACAAATTCCATAGCCTCAGCCACTTTGGTTTAAAGGGATGGATTTGGACATTAGGAATTACAAATTTTTCCTAAAGTCACACTAAAACGATGCTCCAAAACACTTCTTTCCCTTCAGACAATTGCTTGACAGGTATGCTCCATTAATGAAGATGATCATGAGGTATTTTACCTATGAAGGGAGGCTCTCAAGACTTTATCAATATCATATAAGGCTACTCATGCATTTCACAGCAGTCAAAACTCTAAACCTACCTCATTATTTATATAGAAGCCTTGTCAAGATGACACAAAAGGTACAAAGTAAAGGGAAGGATCATCAATGCAAGCTATTTCACCATGGCTTGGTCAAATTCATTGTTCTCCATCAACTTTCAGAAATCAACCTACCTTGGGAGACATTCATCCAATCAGCTTCTCTTTTACTTGCTACTAGTCAACCTAACAGTCATAGTACACCATTGGCATCACCAAAGCCACAAGTGGTTGGCTCTTCAAACAAACCAATTGCACAATCACCTAGGGCATCAGTGGAAACGACACCTAAGGCAGAGGTGACCAAAACCTACAGCAGAGGGAAAAGACTAGTGTTTGCTCCTTCATAACACCAACATGATGCACCCTTGCACAATGATGAGCAGGCACATTTTGAGGATGACATGGCATAGAATGAGGCACATAAGTCACCTAAGGAGGTCATAAAGGAGAAAGAAGTAGAAATAAGAGAACTCAAGGACAACCTTTCAAAGACAAACTTCGTGATAACATTTCTACAACATGAAAACAGGAAGCTTAAGGTAAACTAACTTTTGTCAAACAAACCTAAGGAAGATTTGGTGGCAAAGAATGAAAAAGGTAATGTTTTGATTGATCTTGATCAGCTTAAGGATGAGGATGTGCAGATGAAGCCAAGGAGGCCAATGACAAGAGGACTAGCTAGAACGAAAGATCAGGGAAGTGATCCATCTTCTCCCCTAGGTCAATAGGATTTTGATGACCTAATTGCAGCTGAGATTGAACAAGACAATAAATTTTGGCTTGGTAGGGTTAATGAAAACTTGGAGATGCTATTGAAGAAGGCTAACAGAAACACCAAGCTTCAGAGACACATGGCAAGGCATTAATTCACCAGGAACCAAATTTGCAGAACTAGGGTAAAAACATGAAAAAGAGGCTAAGGAAAATGCTAATGAAGCTAAAGAAGAGAGATAACCTAGAATTACTTGTTGATGCATCCTTGACTGTCTAACTCGTCACTTAAGGAGTGAAAGAAACAAGTTTCAAGAAATTTTGAAGGTTTTTGATCAAATTTTGAAATTTTGGGTAATTTGGCAATTTTATGATGTACAAAAGCACAACGAGCTCTTGTTGCGCTTCTTCCCAGGACCTCCAAATGAGGAATTTATTGCATGGTTGGATATATCTTGATGAGTACATGTCAGATATGTACTTGGGTTGCCATGTCACTACACAGGTTGGAAGGAAAAGTAAAAAAACCACCTCAAAAACATGTTTCTACCACTGTTTTTTGACCCCTCGCAGCGCTTCTGGGAGTAGCTGTGGGAAAATTGATTTTTGGGTGCCATGGAGTATGAGTTTTGCATGATTTAAGCTTCAGGAGGTTAGTAGACACACTAAGTTATCCTCAACAACTTTCAGTTCAACAATTGGATCAAGGAAACCCCTTCAGAATTGCTTTCCAAGCAACTCGCTGCGCTTCTATCAAACATGTTGCACTTCTGATAAATTTCGTCGCGCTTCTGTGAGTAGTGTATTTTTTTTTTCTTTTTTATCAATCAAAGTTGACTTTTCATTATGTAATTAGTCATTTTGGGTTTTCACATGACGTAACTAAGTGAAATAGAGCTAGTAAATGTCAAGTTGATGTAATTATGATAGTCATTAATGTTAGTAAAGTCAGTCAAAGCTAAATAGGGAGTTTGTTCTTAACCTCCCTAGTTTTAGGTTTGGTTAGAGAAAATGATGTAAATTGCTCCTATCTTGATGGATTCAACCCCTGAGAGAGTG
Organism: Pinus albicaulis; assembly: GCA_034641835.2. Taxonomy (NCBI): domain Eukaryota; kingdom Viridiplantae; phylum Streptophyta; class Pinopsida; order Pinales; family Pinaceae; genus Pinus; species Pinus albicaulis. The sequence goes on along the minus strand of JAXQQM020069047.1, from coordinate 59,927 downwards.
GATTTTGGTTTTTGGTCTATATGTAGCTTGTTTTCAGTCAGATTCAAGGTTGGACATCAATAATAAAAGGCTTGGAGCTATTGTATATCAGATTTTTGTAGAAATACAAAGACAATTGCAGTTATTATCTAGGGATTCATGTGGTATGCCTTAGTAGCAGTTTTTTCCCTCTGTTTCATCATTTTATTGAATGTTTAGTTCTCATTAATCCATTAGTATGCTTTCAATGATTATCTCATAAGGTTTTAAATAGAATTCATATTTTATATGCTCTGTTTTTATGAGGTTTTCATTTTGTCTCTTTTATTTTGATAAATGAACTCATAACCCTATGCTCATTTGGATCTCTATATATTTCTACCCTATACCACAACGACAAACTCAAATGTGTTATTTAAGCATAGCTACCTTTCCCCTTTATATCCCTGTAACTCAATCAATTGAACCCTAACCTAGTTCCCTAGACCTTGGTGTCTAATCCAACAAACCCTAAAAATCAAACCCTCACTGAGCTTCATAACTATCCTGGGATCTATCTTACTCTCCAATCACTTATTTGGCTATGAGATTGCAGAGAGAGCCCTCTTTTATTTTGTAGGGCTATCTACCAAGTCAAAAGTGGTCTGAGGTTACCTCCTTCACTCTCCTTTTTAGCCTTGGGACACTGTGGAGGATAACAACCGCCCTGTCGTAATTTAACTTCACAGTTCCAGGATCCGATGGAAGCCAGGAGTGATCGGAGCCCTGTAGGGAGGAGTCCTGGGAAATCAGGGGAATGATGGAGATAGGAATATACAACAGGGATAGGATTCTAAGACCCTCCCGGGACGAAGGGTTATTGGGAGCTTCCATCTTTGAATGGGCAACCATTTCTCTTATGGTATGTTTGATGATTGAGATAACCCTTTCTTCCTGCTTGATAGAATCCCTGAATGTTCTAGCATTCCTTTCCTTCTAGAGAGACCAACAAATGATCCCTGAGAGGAGATTCAAGCCTTTATTAATCAGAGGTTGAATTGAGAAGGAAGATCTTCAGAGCTCGATGGTGTTGAGGATGGAGGAGGGGTCCCTGTCAGAGGCTTTAAAGACCATATAAGCCCAGTTCAAAATGTTATTGGCATATGGGCATTCATTTAACAAGTGGTTGGAAGTTTCCTCATTTTTCCCGCAGAGAATACACCTGGAGGGACCAATGAAGCCCTTCTTTTTTAAATTTTCCCAGGTCAGGATCTTCCTGTGCATTATGAGCCAAAGGAATATAGATATTCTAGGCCATTGCTTTTGATCCCATAAGGTTTTCCATTTCCTTTCAGTTGGGATAGGGTCAAAAGATGCCACATAGCCATAAGCCTCCTTGATGTTGAAGTGTCCAGCAGAATTCTTCCTCATTTTCTGTTTTTATTTTCCTTTTCTTTACTTCCTCATAGATTTTTTTCCAAGCAAAGGGGTAGTCTTGATGATCCCAGTCTTTGTCAACAAGCCATTCCCTCCAACCATTTTCCTTGTTGTTTGTCTTCTAGTAATGTTTGACCTGTGTCTTGATTTTTTTTTCCATGTTTATCTTTATCTGGCTAAATTTATCTTGGTTTAGCTTTGGGCACTATTGCCATTCATTGCCCCAGAACAGGGCTTTCTCACCATTGCCAATTTCCCAGAAGCAGTGGTTTTGGATGATTTCTCTATTTTCCCATGCTTGGTTCTAAATTTCTTAACCTTTGAGGGTGCCAATTAATCTGATAAGAAGATCATGGTGATGGGAAGGGGCATATGTTTATTTCCATAGTCTACCCCAAGGGGATTGAGGGTTGGTTATCCATCTCCACCAAGTTTCCCCCCCAAGGCTTTTCCCCAAATTTCTGGGTCTCTAAGGTCAAGACCCCCTATAATTTTAAGTTTGCAAACTTTGTCCCAAGCAACCAACTCCCATTTCCCCTTATCCTTAATACCTTTCCAAAGGCTGTTGGATGTTTCTAAGGTGGCTGGAGATGGATTTAGGGGTCGCCAGGGCTGAGTACAGATAGTGAGTTATGACTTGTAGAATAGATTGAACCAACACTTGACAACCAACCAAGTTTAGAGCTTGGAAAGTCCAATTGGCCAATATTTTTTCCAATTTAGCAGTGAGGTTCGCCCAATTGGATTTGGCCAAAGTTTTTTTGGTGAGTGGGACACCCAAATATCTAGAAGGGAAGTTGCATATTTTGAAGTCAAGAATCTCGTCGATTTTTCTTGAGATACTCAAGGTGGTGTTTAGGAAAAAAGGTTTGGATTTCTCCACGTTGATGGAGGTTCCCGAGGCATAAGAAAACTCGACCAGAATGGATTTGAAAGAATGGGCTTCTTTGACAGTGGGAGTGCCCATGAGAAGGGTGTCATCTATAAATTGCTGGTGGGTAGAAGGGGGGATATAATTATAGAGCTTGATGCTAGATATGTCCCCTTGAGAGGAGGCAGTTGAGATGGAGCAGCTAAGCCCCTCAGCCATAATAACAAAGAGAAAGGGAGAGATGGGATCCCCTTGTCTAATGCCTCAGGATGGGTTGAAAGCTTGGGAGGGGGATCCATTGAGTAGGATAGTGAAGAACACACCAGATACCATATCCATAATCCTTTTGATGCAATCTTTGTTAAATCCAAAAGCCTCCAGGACTTTTCTCATGTAATACCAGCTGATTTTGTCAAAAGATTTGGACATGTCCAATTGTATTAGCATACCTTGTTTTCTATGTTCTTCGAGGGAGTGAATGATTTCCTATGAGAGAATAATGTTATCTAGTATTTGTCTTCCTTATACATATCCTGATTGATGTTAAGAGATGAGGAGAGGTAGACTGGATTTTATCTTCTTTGCTAAGACTTTGGATATTATCTTGTAGATGATGTTGCAGAGAGAGATTGGCATGAACTTTTCGGTGGAATCAACACCTTCAGATTTGGGTATTATAGTGAGGAAGGTGGCATTCAAAGCTTTTAAGATAGATTTTTGAATGCGAGATTCCTCAACTAGGTCGTGGGCCTCTTCCTTTATCAAGGGCAAACAAGCTTTGAAGAAGTCTGTGGTAAAGCCATCTGGGCTCGACGCCTTTCCATTAGGCATGGAAATAACCACTTCCTCAACCTCTTGCAAAATGAATTTTCTCAACAGCATTTGGTTATGTTCCTTTGTCAAGATCAACGTTGCACGAAGCGGGGACGTTTTTTGGAAGCGGGGACGCGGAAGCGTCATTTCCAAAAATTCTAGGAAGAGAAGCGTCTCGGAAGCGTCTACTATATATATATATTTTTTATTTTTATTTTTTTTCATTTATATTAAAAAAATATCCAAAATACCAAATTAATTGTAGAAGATATGGAAGCATGCATATTTGTACATAAATCAAGATAGATATGACATCCATTGTACATTAATGATTAATTTTTGAGCATCAACCATCTATAATCTAGATTCTTCTCCTCTTGTCTAGCCTTTGCCTCTACCTCGATTATCTAGGGACATTAGTCAAAATTGCCCAATTTTGATCAAACCCTAATGCAAGCCTTAAAATATGGTAGAAAGAACTTAACATGCTTGATCGATTATTTTGACTTGATTGAAATGTATTTTTTTTCTAACGACATGACAAAGGAGTTCAACAATTAACACCACCAACACTAGGGTACATATAGGGCTTGTTGCTCTTGATTAAATGCTAATCACATACCCTCATACATGATATAATCTAATGACATGCCACCATACCATTGATCCTGAATTCCTGAAAATTGTTAAGTTTGCTGAATTTTAAATAGGATATGAAATTCTATTTTCTCCATATGAAGTCCGATCAGGTTGGAACCACTCTCAAACATCCTGAGTCATTTCATGGTAATGTTAAAAATTTAAGTAAAAGGATGAAAATGAAAAATAAATGAGAAGGTAAAAGAGAGCTTATATTTTTTTCATCCTATCCCTAACTCAGTGCTAACTCACCTACTAACCCAACCAAAGACAAAAATTAAAAAAAAAAAAAAATCAAAAAAATCGTTTTTCTGACCTACATTAGTCGGATCCGTACGGTGCTGTACGGAAACACTGGCGATCCGTACGGATCCGTACAGGAATCGCGGCACTTCCGTACGGCGATCCGCGGATCCGCTGTACGGAAACGCGAATCCGGACGTACGGATCCGGATTTTCCAGGAATCGCAATTTTTTTTGCGAACCGCGTTTCCGAAATTCGGATCCGCGGTTCGGGGTGCGGATCCCGTACGGATCCGTACGAGACGCGTTTCGGGGCTTGGAGCCAGGGGGGGGTGACGTTTCCTGCAACATTGGTCAAGATGGTCAGAATATTCTCAGTTAATTTGTTTATAGCTCCAAACCTGTCTTTGCTAGTCTCTGTGAGGAGCGTGCCAAAGTACTGATTGAGTTCTTCTTTCATCTCTTCATGAGCGTGTATGCTATTACCCCCACTGGTCTTTAGGCTCAGAATTCGATTATGTCTTCTGTGTTGAATCATGGAGCGGTGAAAGAACGCAGAGTTCCTCTCCCCACATTTCAGCCAATTGATGTGGGATTTTTGTTGCCACAATTTTTCCTCTTGAGCGACCTTTTCCTCCCAGATGTTCTGGAGTTGGATTTATTCCTATTTTCTTCGCTCATTGAGGCCCTTGTTTATGATTTGTTGCTGGAGGGCCTCCTATTTAAGTTCCAACAGTATTTTCTCTGAGGTGATGTTACCGAACATTTTCTTGTTCCGAGTCCTGATCTCTGCCTTAATGAATTTCAGTTTTTGCTAGAATTTATGAATTTTTTTTCATGATAGGGTCGAGGGGTTTCCCACCATTCGTTCATTATGTCCGTGAATTCTAGATGTTTGAGCCAGAATGCTTCAAATATGAAGGGTTTATTTTTGGGTCCAGTGGAGATGTGGATTTTCAGAGATATGGGCCAATGGTCCTGTTAGGGTCCTATAATAATAGGATTCATAAAATTTTGAATTGACTTTGATAGTCTTGTAAATATGTACATACCTTGTTTTTTGCAAGTTGTTTTCCCATATTTTGAAAAAATGAAAAATAATAAAAAGTCAAAAAGAGGGTAAAAAGTCCTAAAAGAAAAATCAAAGGAGTTAGAAAAATATATACCCCAAAAGAGATGAAAATAAAACCTGAAAGTGAGCAAGTCCAAATGCCTCTACTTTACTTTTTACTGCAAGAATAATGATTATGTGCATAATGTCAATAAATGCCATAATCCATGATTAGTTAAACAGTTTAATCTTAACTTTTCATGTTTTCAATTTCATGTTTTAGATAGTGAATAAAGATTTTTCAAACAATTTAAACTTGACAAATCAGTAGATAGGTAGAGAATAATGAGGAGCTCAACAGTTTAATCTGAGCCCTCAGATGAAATAAGGTAGACTTAGATAGTTTTATGCTTTGAAAGAAAAATGTTTTAAGGTTGCAAGCCTAAATGCACTTGCAAAATGAAGAAAAATGTTAGAAATAAAGTTGGGTAGGTAGAAAGCAATGGAGCAATCATGTAAATAATACATCATCGGGAAAAATCACTAATTCCCCCCTCCCCTATGAGTATTCAATATTCTAAGCTATTAGTCAAACAGGCTCAGAGCATTTCTCTGACTTTTGTTAGGACCGGACCCAAGGCTCTATGACTGGTTAGTTAAAAATATTGAGTTCTTATGTTAAATCCTCATTTATCATCATTTACCCTTCATTCATACATCAAAAACCTTTTTTCGTAAGTAAAGACACATTCTTACTTAGTAAAATTGTAACCCTAAAATAATTAACTTTATTCTTTTCAAAAGCATTCATAAAAACTCTCAAAATTACATTTATCCTAAGTATTAGTGAAAGAAATATAAAGATGATTAATGTTTGATTTTATACTATATTTAGAGATAATATGTATTTTGTTTTTATTACACTACCCTTTCATATGAACCTTTAACATATTTTTATTAAATCCCTAATAAATACCCTCCCTTAGTCATTAATTCCATTATATCTAAATACCCCAAAAAACCCACCATTATAACATTTTAGACCAAAGTCTATTATCCTATGTGCGCAAATAAAAAAACCCAAATTATGAAGCTCCTTGGTCTAAAAACTATCATTATTCATGTATTCCACCCCTATAGTCTTTAAACCATCGAAAAAGGTTTTAAAACTATATAATATAATTTAACCTGCTCGCATATGTTTTATTAAAACAATTTGCAAAGGTTTTAAATAAAAAATGTTAAACCCCGCCTATACCATCATTAAAACATTTCATATATGTTTTAAACTATATAACCCCCACCACATATTAACCCTTCCGCTGCATATAATCAGACCCAGTCCCACCTTTCCACTTCAATGCAACTCTCAGAACAATCGAGACCGTTTGCTTTAAACCTTTTGATCTGACGGTCAGAGAAAAATATCGCATAGAAAAGATGCAAGACCATCCGACAGCCATATCCACGCAAAATGGGTGGTTTCACCCATTTCTCTCCCTTCCACGTGGCCTTCCCTCATTCGATCATGTTTGATGAAGTTAAAACAACTTACCGCTCTTTAGCCACACGATAACTGTCATTTTTCTAAGCCTTTACAATCCAAAACGTCCTCCTGCCAGATAAGACCTGCATTCAATGTGATTCATACATTTTGATAAAACCTTGGTTAATACGTTAATTCATTTATCTTTCGCGTTTAACCATTGTTTTGCTTCCCCAACTGTATAAACCTATTAAAATCCCCTGGTAGCCATTTTTATGCCCAAAACCTCCTAAATTCACCAAATTACACCCGTGAAGACAATAGAGGAGCTACACCTTGCTCCAGATGAATTTCTGAAACCATCAATTCGACCAGACACTGTAAAAAACCCTTTCAGAGCTGATACCTTCATTAAACAGGTATTTTTCTCAGAATTCAACCTGCAACCAAATTGAAGAAACCTTTTTAAAAGAAAGAAAAGCATTTCATAGTCAAGAAATTGAATAATTAAATTGCCCAAAAGTCCCAAAAACAGGCCAAACTCTGGAAAAAATTTCCCAAAAACCCTATTTGTCTGTTGTGCGGCCTTTTCAAAGAAATTTATCAATTTTTCACAGTTAATGATCAATTTCAAGCTCTGAAAGGCCATAAATCCTCTGTAGGTGCCCTAATCTTTTGTAAACCTTTCAACAGAGTTGTTAGCCCATTTTTCATTCAAAAAACTCAGAAAACCCCTGTTTTCTGTTTTAGACCAGTTTTAAAGCCTCAGAACTTATTTGAGAAACCTAAATGGGCATAAAATCCAAAAAGAGACTCTATTTTGCCAAATTTTCCAAATCAAGCCTCTGTTATACTAAAATTGCCTCTGCAAATTGTTTAAACTTGCAGAAGCCAAATCAAGATGCCTAAAAAACATAGTGTAAGCAAGCCTGAAGGTTCTAAAACTCCTAAACCTACTCCTGCCATGACCCCAAATACTACAATTGTAGTAAATCCATTACAACCCCCAGTTGTTGATATTGAGCATATTCCCCTAGCTGATATTGACTACAAAATAGTTGATCCCATAGTTGAATTCAATTTGTTAGATATCCATAACTGGTGTTTTGAGAAATCTTTAGATGATCATGAAGAAATTCATATTTGGGAATCCAATTTACCCAAATATGTAGTCCCTCTTACTCAACCTTGTCAAGAAATTATCAAATTATGTCACCAGTATTATGTTCCTGAACAAAGAGCTATTGTGAATGCAAATAAAGAGGTCTTATTTACCATCACTGCAGATTCAATAAACCAAATGTTGCAGCTTCAACCAGACCCCCAAGCAGTCCCTTTGTCTATTGAAGCTCTCACTAAGCTATACATTGGCCTAGATTTTCCTAAAAGATTCATGATTTTTCAGACTTTTATGCCCCTGCATGTTGAAATTCCCAAGTTAAATCCTCCATATTCAACTGCTAAATTCCCTAAAGGTTCAAGGCATGTAATCTCCATGCTTTCCTTCATCATTGGGTATTTCACTAATGAGCACACTGATGAGTCTATCTTGGGATTTTTGTCCAGGTTTTCTCCAAGTCAACCACCTTCAGTTATCTTTGACTATGTTGGTTTCATTGCTGATAGTATTCACTATCAATTAACTAATTTACAACTAGAAGGAGTATTCAGATATACCTCCTATCTTTTCCACATGTTTATTTTCTTCCAATCAAAGATCTTTCCAATTTCACTTCAAAAGTTGGATATAGAAGGAAAATCTCTGTATGTTATCTTTTTTACATCCATAATCAGAAAAGAAGGCAAAAATTTCAATTATTCAGAGTTTGCAGAGTTGTTTTTATATCCATTGATCACCATGTTAAAATAGAGTAGCCTAGAATAGGTGAGGAAATGAAGAAAATATTGCAGTTACCAGAACAAAGCAAATTTGGTGATTGGTATTTGTATGAGAAATTCACTGAAATCAGAGTTTTTGGGTCTAACTTGTTGCCTTACAAGTTACCCAAGCATCCATCAATGAGGATCTTTGCCTTGGATTACATCAGGCAGATCCTAAATTCTGATTCAATTAATTTCATGACAGCTAAAAAGAAGACCCAATTAAAACTCAAAAATCAAATTGGACCATTCATATGTAATCACAGAAATGCAGAAAAGGAAGCAGCAAGTCAACTACTGGAATATAAATTAGAAGAAAGTTTCCCATGGAATTATGATCCACAAGGGATCTTAAGTAAACTAAGGGTAAAATGTAAATTGACACCCTTTATCCATGAATCAAAGCTAGAAATAGAGAAGTTTGCTAATCAAATTGAGTGGGTTGAAAACACTTTAACAAAGGTAGTAAACCAAAGGAATACTAGTCACACTTTGGAAATTTCCAAACAGCCAGATACATCCACCAAAATAATCAGAGAAGAGGGAGCTTATACTGCAGATACTACAACAGAAACAAAGTTTAAGATCATTTACAACAAGAGGCCAAAACTGGATACAACAGCTAAAGGTAAAGTAACAATAGATGTTGAAGAAACAAAGCCCTTGAATACCAACATTGATTTACCAGAGACCAATGTAGCTACTGTAGTTATCAGTAAGACAAATTAGAATGAAGAACGCTTAAATAATGAATATGCATAGATGATGGAAAGGCAACAAAGTATGGAGGCTTCTTCCTCACATTCAACTGAGGAAAAGGATTTAGATATTAAGGAGAAATACAATCAAATCAAGTTGAAGAATGAGGAAATCAAAACTGGAATATATTCTCAGTTTTTGAAGCAAAAGCCAGGTAATCAAAACATATTCCTATCAACATTTGATTATTCAACTAAAAAATTGATTATGTCAGTATTACAACCCACAGTAACAGTGCCAAAGAGAGTTGCTAACTATAAAAAAGTTGATATGGAAGTAGCTACAGACAAAATCCATGAATTAGATCAAATTGAGTTTCATAGGCAAACCTCAGAGATGTTGTATTCCACAGTCACAACAAAAGCTATGAGTGCTCATAAGCTTCAAAATACCATCTCTAATATGCAAGATAAAATGAAGACGGATAAAGCTTCATTATATGCAAAGGATCTAAGGATAAAGGCCTTAGAAGATTTAGTATTGCAGGTAGGATATGATCCTACAAACATCAAAGCAGCAGAAGCATTGGTTAAAAAGAAAAATAAGGATATAGCTGTCTTGAGGAAACAACTCAAACTTCCTCAAAGTGAGCATCTTCAAACAAAGGAAGTCTTACAGGAACAAAAGAAAAAATATGAAATGATGAGTTTAAATACTTCAACTGACAACTCAAATTAAGGAGACAGTAAAAGAACCAGTGATTCCCACAGTCATCCCAGTCATCACTGCAGCAGTGCCTTCAACTTTAGGAGAAAATTTGGCACCCAAAGAGCCATTGGCCACTGCAGTGCCAATGACTTCTTCAGCAACTTCAGCTACTGAATCTTCCACAAAAACATTGCAACCTACAGATGAAAGCAGTCAACTAGTGAAAGCAATGGAAGAGATGTCCTTGAAGACAAATCAAATTAACAGATTTACAAAGATAATTGAAAATTTTGAAAAGACAAAAAAATCAACTCAGATAGATGCTAAAATGCATGAACAAAATGCCCATAGAATGAGTGAAGAGGTAAAGAAGCTACAAAAATAATTAACTCTCAAAGATCAGATATCTTACATAAAAAATTACCTATGGAATAATGTAATTGAAGCCATCCATGATGTATGGCCTTCAATTTAGGTAATTTTTGAGAAGAGAGAGTTATTATTGGCAGCCCAAGCAGAGATCCAAAAGACACAAGCTGATTTAGCTGATAAACCAGAACAGGCTGTAAGATTAATCAATTTCCTTAATAGCAAGAATAGACAGGAACTGGAAGAACTAAAAATCAATGACAAGACAACAACTATCCTAGAAATTAGGAAAGTCACCACCAAAAGAAATTTGATGAGGTAGCTTGAAGAGAAATGTGAAGGTATGAATACTGCTATAACCAAATTCATGGTTAATTTCACCAATTTAAGACAAAAAGGACTTCCTGATATCATGTTTATTAATGATAATTTAATGCCTCAAAATGATTATGACAAGAAGATAAGAGAATATGCCAAGGAGAAGGTGAATAAGCCAACAAGTCAAGGCATTCCCACGGGAAAAGTATTGCTGAAAAGTTTTGAAGATTTGTTTTATTTGCAGTATGAGATCAAGCACTTATTTGTCATCAAGCCCACATTTGATACGTATACTGAAGCTGATGAGAATTTTAGGAAACTAAAAAATATCCAAATTCCTAAAAATGAGGATTGGCAAGCATTGACTGATTTATTATGAAGAATGAAAAGCAAGCAAATGAAGAAGAAAAAATATGTTTGTTGATTTCACTGTCAAAACAGATTTTACAGTAGTAAAGTAATTTGACTGAAGGTTAAAGAGTATCTGAAATGAAAGAGTATCAGTAAGAAAGAGTATCAGTGAAGGAAAGTTAGATTCTAAAAAATATCTAAAGTGCAGCAAAAAGGACACATAAGCATCCAGCTGCTTCTTATCCTAAGGTAGTTTCTATTTCTTTTGAATAAAATAGGGCAGCTTGTTGATTTGTTAAGCAACTGTCACTATTATTGTTGTAAGATATTTTATTTCCCAAGTTAATTCCTAGAAGTCATCTAGGATATTTTTTAAAACATTATGTATAAGTACTTCACTCTTTTGAAGTATTTTTGGTGTGGAATAAAATTGTTGGAGATTACTATAGATATTTTGTTGACTTGAAGGCTTTGGATTTCGATTTTGAGTAGTAGACTGGATCAACTATTTGGTGTAGAAATTTGCTGAATAATTATTAATTATCCACCGAGACTATCCTGATCACATACAATTCGAATTTATATGCAACACATAATCTCTTCCACTCAGATCATCAAACATGCGGAAAATAAATCAAGCGATAACACATCAAATCATCATACACATTAACACAGTATGTATGGGGAAAGCTTATAGCTGAAAACCCCGCAGCTATTGTGTATATTATAATGGAGAAATCATGTAACAAACTCAGTACAATACTCCTCACAAGTACTCAGTACTTTCTCATGAAGTTACACACAATCTAGCTCAGTTCTGAACAGGTTACTGGTTCAAAACTCACCGCCAATTGCCTTGCCTCTATTGCGCAATCCAGGCCTGTCTATATAGAGATCCAAGGTTCTAATCTCCTTGGCTTGACAGCGCAATCATCATGGGAAATTCCTCCAAGTGTGGTGCAAATCTCATGCACAACTGATGTCGCCACTGATAGCTAACTCCACCTTTTCATCTACCTCTTTCACTGGTCTCCACTGAACTGATCATGCACTGTAGTGAACTGATGTGTTCTTGAGTTGAATAATGAGTTACTAATTAATGAATTAAATAATATTTAATTCACTCCACTCATAACTAATTGATTAGCGAGTTAAACTAATCTCAACCAGTTCAACTAAAATAAACAGAACACAACTCCACTAGCTGTCTCATTAACTCCACCAAACTTCTGCCACTGAAGTCCTAACTGAAGTCAACCATGCATGTGCCATCAAACCCTTGGTAATCACGTGATTCCTCTGTCAGATGCATGAGCCACTTCCAAGGCTCGAACTGAAGTGCTCCAAGAGAGTAAACTGCTGTTTAGAGTCCAAATATTATTAAGGGTAAATAATATTTGACTTCCCTATTTTTAGAGACACCTAAAAAATAGCTCTTCGACTCCTCGGACCTAAAAAATAGAGTCTCATCTATTTACCAACATGACCAATGCTCCAAGAATCTCAAACTGGAATCCCCGAACCATGCTCTATATGTCTAAAAATAGACATAGTCTAAAAATAGATTTTGCGCCAGAATTTGCCTGCGGGCCCACTTAGTGAAGGCGACTTCATTTCACTAAGCTCCATCATCTGGCTGCATTTTCAACATTTGGCATCATACTTCAGGATCTCTGTGATAAGCTATCTGGAGTGAAGTACTCTCTAAAACTTGTCATTGTTATCTTCTTTTGTTACATGCATACATCTGTGTTTTAATTCTAAATCTGAATGTATAACTAGAAGTATTACTACAAGACATGTTAATAGAATCGTGTTTTAAACTAGTTATCATTTCTTTGTTTTCTTCTTATTTCTGGTGTAGGGAACCCTTAATTTCTCCCTCTCCCATTTTACCTCTATCTACTACTTCCCTTTTCCAGATTTAAGGATTATTAAGTGCCCTTTATCCCGATCATACCATCTCAAAAACCAATTTTCCAAGATCTCCAAGGGTTATCTATCTTGCCCTGAAGACATTTGACCTTTTAGGCCTTGATCCCAGTTCTATTAGCTTGACTTACACTCCATAGCCTAATGGACAAGTAGATTTCCCTCTATCTATCCCTCTAAGTGAAATTTTCCCACCAAATCCAACAAAACCAAACCAAATATGCATTTTCATAGCTAGCCTAATATTCACAAATTAAAACAAAGTTAAACTTTAAAGAGAGAGCCCTATCTGAACCCTAGGAAGGCTAGATCCTAGATTTTGAAGTAGGTTTGTGGTTACCTCTAGCATTCTTTGACTAAAAACCAAAATCCCACAACGTAAGAATTTACTGGAGTGATAATGGGTATGAGCCGACCTGTCGTAGAAACTCGACTTCCGTTTCCCAAGAGGTGAGGTATATATCCTCTGAGAGGAGAAAACGGTCCAACCTTGAGGCAATCTGTTTGTCTCCTCCATGCCTATTGTTCCAGGTGAGGGTGTCATTTTTCGTAGGGATGTCTATCAATCTGAGATCGTTGATGGTTGCTTAGAAAGCCTCTGAATCTTTTTCCACCTTCAGAAGGCCCCCCTTTTTCTCCCTTAGGTTAACCACCATGTTGAAGTCCCCTGCTATGATTTTATAAGGGTGGTAGAAAGGGTTTAGAGTTTGGCTGAGACTATTAAACATATCGATTCTCTCTACCACTCTGTGGGGTGCGTAAATATTAGTGACGCAGATATTTTCATTTGTGCCTGTGATTTTCAGAACAGTCGTTAAAGCATGTTTGGTGGTAGCCGGTTCTGTAAGCTTGAATAACGAGCTCTTCCATAGAGTTGTTATACCTCCCACAGTTCTGGTGACAGAGATTACGATGTGGATGTAGTTTCTGAATGATGTTATCTAGATCATGTTAATGTTGTCCAAGTAAATATTGGTTTCTTGAAGCAGAAGGATATATCGAGTCTATTTTTCAAGACCCGTTTCTTTCAAGTACTATTGAGTCGTATTATATTGCATGAAGTGAAATTCATTGAAAAATTTTAGGGGGTAGGTTTAGGGCTCTTACCTTTCCTTCGTTGATGATGCGGGCTCCCAGATCTTGAAGGAGTTGACTGGTAGTTTTCCAGCCTCTTTTCCTATTTGGTCCTTTTGTGAAGTCTTGGTCTGCCACTAGGTTTGCGAGAATTCCCTTGCCTGCTCTTTTTTCCTTAGCAGCTTGTCCTGAATTTCGTATCATTACCTCCTATAGGGGTATGCTTCTTCAATTTTTTGGATTTGACCTTTTGGAATTGCTTCTATTCCATTTTTTTGTCATTCCTTTGCGACCGTTAGGATTTCAACTCCTTCCAGTGCCTCCTTAAAAGCGTTTTCTTCTGGAATGGGTGCTTCCTGTGCCTGTTCCATCTTTGTGTCTTCCTATGGTTGTTCATTTTCATTCATACTATATTCTTGTATTCGATCTTCCAGCATGTTGTTCCCTGGGGATTTCTCATTTTGCTTGTATTCTTCCTCCGTGGATCTAAGAGGGATTTTTTCTTCCTGTGATGCGTTCAGTGCTTCGAATTTGTTATGTTGAGTAACCTTGGGCTGATCTTTCTTTGTGTACGTTTTCTTGTTGTGTTTATTCTTGTTGCCAGTATTTTGTATCCCTGCTCATCCCTCTTCTTGTTAGCTTGATATTTGGTTGAGGGGGCCTTGTTTTAAGCGAATTCCCGGAAGAGGTGCCCGTGTTTGTGGAACTTCCTGTACCTAAAGGGGATGTGCTCGTAGTCAATATTTTGCATCTAGATTTCATCCCTATAGTTAAGCTTGATAGCTTCCGGGGCACCTGAGACATCTATGTAGACACAAATTCTTGCTTAGGAAATATAATGTCCATTTCTTGTTCCCTCAGACATTTTTATGTATTCTCCTAATTCATCTTTGATACCTTTGAGGACTGTGGAAGCCAAGTAGTCCATGGGCAGGGAATAGAGCCGAACCTAGACAGGGACTCTTGTGAAGTCCTCTTTTTCAAGTGTGAAGTTCTCTTTCCAGAATATCATGTAGTGACCAGTTGAGTTGAAGAAGTAAAGGCCTCCTACAAATATTTTTCCTCCGTCTTTTAGAAGACTGAAAACTATTGTGAAGAATCCTTTAGAGACCGGTGGTAGTTGAATTTCTCCCTTTAGCTTCCATTTGGACTGGATCTAGCCGTTGAGGGCTCTTTCTATTGGCCAAGTGCCCATGAATTTACAGATCACTGTGTGTTCTTGCATGTATTCTCTGTATACCACCACATCTGGGTCTTGGATGACCAGCTTCGGTGTCTTATTGGCCTTTGGGTGACATGTATTTGTTTGCTTTGATTTCATTTTTTCCTTATCTTCTGTGGTTGCCTCTTCCTATGCATTGACTATTGTGCAAGGGACAGAGTTATCATGTATGTCTGAGGTGTGGTCCTTTGAGAGGTCCATCGCTTCTTTTCCCTTACCCTATTGACTATAATTGGCTGTAGTGTTATGGTCAAGAAGGGCGAATGCAAAATAGGAGGTTAATCTGGTAAAGAATGAAGTATCAATCTTGGATGGGTGACTTTCTACCAGGTCTCGGAAGGAGGGGGTCGACTAGCCACCAGCCAACTCCGTCACTGGGGCCAATGGGGAGCCCATTCAAAGCTACCCCCGGCACATGTCGTAGGGCAAAGCTGCAATGTTAGGTCCCTATATTACTAGTTTAGCCCCTTATTGTTATTAGTGTAGCCCCCTTATTATTATTATTGTAGCCCCCTCTAACCCCAATATTGTTATTATTGTGCCCTTACATTGTTATTGTTAGGTCGGCTAGGATTACATTGTGGCCCCACTAGGATTACATTGTGGCCCCATGGACTCCTATATATAGAAAGGAGTTTTTTTCATTTGTATCATCCAAGAATTGTTCATTCATGTAATGTATTGGAGGTTTCCCCCTCGAAGTGGCTTATTTATAAGGCGTTGATATCTCTTTTATTTTATTTTTGGAGCTGGTTTCACAACATTTGGTATCAGCGCTTTGGATTCTAGGGTTTTGCTGCTCCAAACAAGTCATCGTGGAATTTTCGCTATAACTTTTTTTCAATGAAGGTTCAGAAGCTTAAATTTTTGAGTACAAAGCCGAAATCGAGAGGAAAATTGTCACAAGATTTCAGAGCTTGGTTCGCAATATTTTTGGAGATATGATTTGTGGAAGTTAGGTCTTTTTGCAGGCTCCTCAATTTAACCTAAACAAGTCATCGCGAAATTTTCGCTATAAAGTGTTTTCTAAAAAGGCTCAGAATCTGAAATTTTTAGAGCGCGAAGCCGAACTCCTAAGGAACAATGTTGTAAAATTGCAGATCTTGGTTTGCAATATTTTCGGAGATATGGTCTATGGAATTTAGGCCTTTTTCAGGCTCCCGAATTTCATCTCAAAGAGGTGATCATGGGAAAATGTTCATAACTCTCTCTCTCTGAGCATCGGATTGGAATTCTGTAAAAAGAGGATGCAAGCACACAGAATTTAGTTTCATATCTATCAATTTTAGAGCCGAAGGAGGAAGAAGTGACACGTGGCAAGTCATACAAGTTCGCTCTACTGAACCAGTCTATAATTAGGTCATCGTAGGAGATTGGGCATAATGTTGTCTTCAAGAATCCAAATCAGGTCAGACTTGTGGAATTCAAAAGAGGATTTAGAGGGCTACCTCAGTACCAACTTTCAGATATTGAAGATCCGAAATCATAGAGATAATTCAGTTTCAATATCGCACTCCTCAAAACCAAGAAAAAGGTGTGTATTTTTTTTCGAATTACATAAGTCTCGTTTGAAAAAAAATAGTTGGAATTTATTCCAAGGGCATATTGAAGAATAGATATCAGTATTGGGTTCTAAAATGGCCCCTAAGAATAATTCAACACCCATTAAGCCTTCAGAAGTCTCTACTATGACTCATGAAGATGAAGAAACACAACATGAGATATCAAAATTACAAGAGAAAGTGCACCAAATTTCGCTATCGCAAAGAGAAACAAAAAATGAAATGGAAGTTTTGAAGAAAGGCGTGGAAAATAAGATGGATGGTTTGAAGAAAGGTGTGGAAGCTAAGATGAATGGTTTGGAAGCTAAGATGGAAGGCATGGAAGCTAAGATGGATGGCATGGAAGCTAAGATCACAGAAAAAATGGAAAACATAAAAGTAGCCATTGAAGGTTTGGCAAAGTTGATACAAGAAATGTTTCCTAATGGTGAAAAAATAGTAGAGGAAACCCATCATGAGAACAAAATAAATGTTAATCATGATTTCACAAACTCTAATGTTGGACGGAAGAACCACCATATTCCAAAGATGGATATGAGGAAGTTTGATGGCAAGGATCCCGTAACATGGATACTAAAGATGTTTTAATATTTTGATCTCAATAATGTGCAAAACACACAAAAGGTATGCATTGCAACTTTACATTTAGAAGAAAATACATTTGTATGGTATCGATGGCTTTTCTCTCGTAAAAAAATTGTCACTTGGTCAATTTTTACGGAGGAAATGATAGCACATTATGAGGATACAAAGAGCAACACCTTCTTTAGCCAATTGATAAATCTCAAACAAAAGGGTTTAGTGGGGGAGCACATTGAGGACATCCAAAAATTGAATATAAGGGTAACTGATATTCCAGAGGAACACAGGATTGATCTCTTCATAGGTACTTTAAAGGATAACATCCAACATGAAGTTCGCGTTTTGGAACCTGATTCATTGGAGAAGGCATTCAGGTTGGCAAGAAAATTGAATGTAAAATTATGGCGACAAGGAAGCCTACCACTCACTTCTATAAAGAGGGAAGTGTTGCTACTCCTAGATTTCCACAACCTACAAGGTTGACACCAAAACAATTGGAAGAAAAAAGAGCAAAAGGGCTTTGCTACAGTTGTGATAGCAAATACACTAAAGGTCATAAGTGTGCTGAGAAGAAATTATTTTACATAGATTGTGAAGAGGAAGAAGAAAATGAACAAGAAGAGGATATACACCAGGAACCAGCGATAGAAGGGGAAGAAATGAATCCGACCATATCGTGTAATGCACTGGCAGGAATTACCACTCCTCAAACTCTCAAGATAGAAGGACACATCAAGAAGAAAAAGGTAATAGTGTTGATTGATTCAGGTAGCACCCATAATTTTATTCATTGTAAGGTAGCCAAGGAATTAAATTGTTTCCCATACCCAGCACCAGAATGTCAAGTGATGGTTGCAAATGGAGGAACTATAAATTGCTCTGGAAAATGCCATAATATCAAGCTAACCATGGGGGAATATGTATTGACTAGTCCAATGCTTTCCATTCCTATGGGAGGTGCCGATGTTGTACTAGGAGTACAATGGTTACAATCTTTGGGGACGGTAGCTTTTAATTTTCAAGAACTTTTCTTGAAATTTTTTTCAGAAGGAAAGGAAGTCGAATTACGGGTTATTGAAGGGAAGCCAGGAAGGATAATAAGCTCTAATGGCATGACAAAGCTTCTAAAGAAAGAACAACGAGGCGTAATTGCACAATTATGCTCACTAGAAGTTCCAACATCAAAATCATCTATTTCTGCAGATCTCCAACAAGTCTCGGACAATCATTCCAAGGTGTTTGAAACTCCCAAAGGACTCCCACCTATTCGTGATCATGATCATGCTATTCATTTGATTCCAGGAAGTGTTCCTCCAAACATCAGGCCTTATAGATATCCTTACTTCAAAAAGAGCGAAATTGAACGTATGATTGCAGAAATGTTAGAGGCGGGTATAATTCAACCTAGTCAAAGTTCTTTCTCTGCTCCTGTAGTATTGGTACACAAGAAGGATGGATCATGGCGAATGTGTCCAGATTATAGGGAGCTCAATAAGCTCACCATTAAAGACAAATTTCCCATTCCTGTGATTGATGACTTATTGGATGAATTACATGGAGCAATTTATTTTACCAAGTTGGATCTTCATTCAGGATATCATCAAATTAGAATGAAGACTGAAGATATTCCGAAAACAACATTTCGAACTCATGAGGGTCATTATGAATTTTTGGCTCAGATCTTGGGACTGCACCCTCTGAACTGAGAATTTTGGGTTACAACCACACTCAGGTAGGCTTGTGCATGAAGTTGGAGGGTCATAACCGCACTCATACCAGCTTTTACATGTGCTTGAGAGTCTAGGTCATTGAAAAATATATCCATCTTAGGTTTTTGTCACCCGGGGTGGTTCCTTGTCCCTTGAGTGTCCTATAAGCGTTGTAGGATGCCATTGTGTGGTCAGTAAGTCTCAGTTATTGGCCCCACTTCCATAACTGAAGCTTGGAGGTTAGTTCATGTCATGTGGTACTTCGTCTTCACATTTACCCTGAGGGCTTGTAAAAGAAACTAAATGTGGGGGGGGTGGGGTGGGTCGTTACACAGTGGTATCCGAGCGAGGTTGCAACACTGGACCTTGGGGTAAAAGTGACTGTCATACATGCATGTCAATGTCTATGTGGTTGTTATGTATCCACCTTCATGGTTATTATTTTTGTGCATGAGGTCATCATATGCATTTTGTGTTATCATGCATAATGTAGATGCATTGATATGATTATTCATATTCATGTAACATGCTAATATGGATTGATTTTGCAGACAAGATAGCCTTCCATGAACTTCACTTAGGTATGTTGATTATTTTTGTATTTGGTTATCTGAAATGGTATGTTTGTAGGAAGAAGAGGATCAGAGATGACTAGTTCATGAGACTCTCCTTATAGATCAAATGAGAAAGCAAGAGATGAGTACTCTCCTGACATAGCATATACCTTGATGCAGAAATCAGAAGTTTCAAGGCAAATAATGAAAAAATCATTTAGTCACAAGAAAGAATTTATAGGGCACTAGAAAAGTAAGAAGAATTCATTGCAGTTATCCTTTAGAGTTTGTCAGATTTGCAGAGACAAGGAAATCCATGGATCAATTATGGACAGGAGGACAAGACTAATGGGGCATATGTTAGTAGGTCTCATGGAGGGTACATGTCAAACAAGGATGACACAGTCAGAGATGGTAGGTTCTTTGATACACCTAACAAGAGAGGAAATGGCTACAGGTTTTATTCTAGTTCTGGTTCAGACAGGTATCATGGTCATCATCGCTATCATCCTTATAAGAGGAGTGAGAGGGGATATTTGTCAAATGAGTTAAAGAAATCCAAGCCACATATATTCTATGGAAAGTTGAAGAAACTGGAAGATACAGAGGCATGGTTTAATGGAATGAAGAAGTTCTTTGAGCTGCATGAATATACAAAGAACATGAAGGCTAGGATAATTATTTTCAGTCTCAAAGGGAAAGAAGACATTTGGTGGGAAGATGTGAAGCTTGTCATGGAAATCAGGACAAAGTAGTTAAGTTGGCATGAATTCAAGAGACTCTTCAGGAAAGAAGTACTTGTTAGAAAGGTACTATGGTGAAAAAGTCAAGGAGTTATATGAGTTGAAGATGGGGTCTATGAAAGTGTTGGCAATATGATGCAGAGTGTTGTCCTTGATGGCAACCCACTGAATGAAGATGACGACATGAGATTGTTGACATGTGTTGTCCTTGATGGCAATCCACCTGATGAAGTTATTCTTGACTTGATGGACTTGGTAAATGATGTAAATCTGATGTGATATGATGTTTGTTGGCAATATGATGCTGAGTGTTGTCCTTGATGACAACCCACTTGATAAAGTGTTGTCCTTGAATGGCAACCCACTTGATGAAGATGATGGCTACCTACTTGATGAAGTTGTGCTTGATAGAATATGTCTTGATGAACCTGTTAAATGATGTAAATCTGATGTATCTACAGGTAATGAAGAAATGAATTAAGTATGTGTTAGATCTATGATGAAAAGAGTATGTCTCAAGGCATACGCGGAGTTGTCTAGGAGAAGTCGCGTATGCACGCGGGAAATAACGTGCCAAGTTGCGTATGGGCAAAATCTCTCATAAAGTGCAAAACCAGGGGTAACCACCATGGTATTGACCCATTGTATTGGGTAATGATTCGTCTAAATGACCTCGTCCAGGAATACCATCGGAAGTAATGTGGTTTTGGCTCATGGTATTGAAAAAGGGTAAACCTATATAAAGAGAAGAAATTCATTGTGCAAATCATGTGGGTGGGTGCAAGATGTCTGAGCTTGAATGAATACTTCTCTCTGAAGTATATCTGAATGGAAAGGGTTACAGTTGAATGATAGATCTGAATGCATGATGCACCAATGAAGAAATGATGAAGAAGGGAATCTAGATCTGGAATGTATTTGTATTTGCTAGATCTGTTTATGGAATGATTAGATCTGAGATGAGGCGAATATCTGTCTGAAGTGAAGAGTTAAATCTGAACTGAATATCTGATCTAAAGAAGTATGCAGCTCTGAAATGGTTGAAGATCCATACGCTAGTTCGCCGAAGAGGAAGCACGTATATACGTGGGTTTACGAAAGAGAAAGCACGTATGGGCAGAGAAATTAATTCTATAATTTGTACAGATGTATACGCTGGTTGATGTGAACGGAAGTGCGTATATACGCGATATAAGAGAAAGGAAAGCGCGTATGAAAACTAGGGTTTGCTGAAGTCTGTGGTAAGAAATGTCTGATCTATTCTGCTGGTTTACTGATATCTGTCAGTGAGTTAGTGTATCAGTTTCATGTTTGACTGTGCTTAAAAGTATGGAGTGGGTCCAGTCTAAAAATATGATGAAACGTGGCCTACAAGTTGTGTTCTATTGAAGTTGTTGGATCCAGTGTGAAAATTGATGAAACGTGGTCCATAGAGGTGCTGAGGGTTGTAGCCTTCAGTCAGGGGGTTGTAGCTCCCTTCCAGGTGAGGCTGGTAAACGAGATCAGGGGGTCGTAGCTCCCTTCCAGGTGAGGCTGGTAAACGAGATCAAGGGGCCGTAGCTCCCTTCCAAGAGAGGCTGCTAAACGAGCGCAGGTGGGTGCCTGCGTGCTGGTAGGAGTCTGCACCAGCACATATGTTGTAAGATGTTTTCTCTATAACAAAATATTGAAGGCTGAGCAACTGCAGCGGTGGTTTTCTCCCGACTTGGGTTTCCACCTAAAAATCCTGGTGTTCATGTGTGATGCTTTGTGTGATGGTTTATTCTGTTCTTACTGCACATGTTTACTGTTTATAGAACATCTAATGAATGAATGATGGAATGATATAAGTAAAGAATTAATGGCATAATTAGATCTCTGTGTATACGCGAGTTTTATGAAAGATATCCGCGTGTATACGCTAGTTGGCTTCAGCAAAGTAGCGTATGAGTTTTGAAGTAAAGAAAAGTAAAAAGTTTTGAATATGCAGTAAATATTGATTCACCCCCCCACAAACTAACAGATCCTACATAGAAAGGTAATCTGGTTTCTTCAAGGGATATTGTTTTTCATGTAACAAGTATGGACATAAAGCAGCTGATTGTAAAAGGAGGAAGATGAGAAATACTCATTATGATTCTTATGCTTGTTTCTCTGGACACATGAGATGTTATTCTTGTAACAAGTATGGACATGTAGAAAAGGAATGCAGGTTGAACAGATCGGAGAAAGTGGACAATTTTCAGCACACAGATAGGAAGTTCAAGCAAATTTGGAAAAAGAAGGAGGACCAGTCAGAAACGTAGGGAATACTGACCCTACTGCAGTCATCCGCTTCTGAAGCTTACTTCTCTTATTGACTGCAGGAATGATGTGGGATACATTATGAGACTTAGTAATGTATCGTCACAGGGGGAGCGATGTATGTTGATTCTCATGGTTGTTTTGGTGATTCTGGTTATATTTATTTCTGACAGTGCATCTGATGTGAAGAAGACAGGTACAGGTGGTACAACTTCAGGGGGAGATGGAGGAATGTGAAATTTTCTATATTTCACTTTCCATACGCGGGTTCAATAAACTAAAGTCGCGTATACACACGAGTTACATCAGACACAGTCGCGTATGCATTAATGATAAGAGAATTTATATTATAGCTGAAGATCTGGAGCAGAGGTTCAGGGGGAGCATCAGTCTGACTGTTTTATTGACTCTGTATCAACTTATTTTCTCAGTTCTAAATAGTGATGATATGATACTTGGATTTTTATTATGATGAAATTATGAATAAGCCCTGATTGCTTTTTGGTGAAGAGTATCTTTTGTTTTCACACATGGATAAGATGGAAGTCTTTTGATTCAGAGATGAGGACAGAGCATGTAGAACGCATGTTAAATCTTGAAGATATTGGTGATATCAGATCACTTGGTTGACTGCTTGACACATATTGACTATTGAAAAAGTTGTTCTAATATGATAATTCCTCTTGGGAAGAATATGTTGATACTGCGAAAAGGTCTGAAGGCTTGATTATTGATGTTCTCATGCTACACCTGTTGGATGACACTTGAAGTCATGGATACATTGTCTTATCCTTCTTCTCTCAGATATTTGATGATACAAGTCTATGTTGTTTGCTCATGCTATATTTCATGATGATTCCCACATATGTTTCTACAAGAAGAAATGGAAAGTTCAGCTTGATGAAGAGAAGAGATTGAGTTGATAGCTGACTTCAACAGAAAGACACTTTGATGATGATGGAAACATAGACCCGATCACAGGTTGATGATTGAAAAGGAACTAGTAGTGGTGCATTCTTTATCGAGTCCCGATTAGGAATCTGGGTTCAGCAAACGATTGGTTCAGCAAGAAACAATTTCTCAGATAGAAGTTTGGAGTAGTCTCTGCTATGCCAAGAATCAGATTTGATTAAAACTCTGAAGATTAATTTGTATACATGGATTTCCTTGAATACAATCGCGTATATACGCAATTTAATACACAAAAAACCGCGTATGTGTGGTTGCTGAGAAATTGTCTGGGTCAGCATGTCTGTGTTGCTGTTTGGAACCTCTGATGCTGTTTGAAGTCTCTGAGATTGCATTTTTGGAACTATGACTGCTTATTCTTTGATTATTGTGATACTCATGATGGCTTGATACATAGTTTATTATGAGCCCTGTTTACTGTTTGCTGAAGTTTATCAGTTGGACGAAGTTGGAAGTCTTATGACTCAGAGATAAGAATAGATCATGCAGAGTTCATTACCTTACATATGTTACTTCATGTTAAATCTTAAAGATCATGGTGATATTGGACCACATGGATGATTGACACATATTTGAAGATGTTGTTCTGGTATGATAATTTCTCTTGGAAAGATTGTATTGATGCTGCAAAGAATCTGAAGGCTTGGTTACTAATATGCTACAACCGTTGGATGACGCTTGAAGACACATCTACACTATTCTATCTATCTGTATTCCAGGGAAGCATTCAAATATCTCAGAAAGAAGCTGAACACTGTCTTTTCCTCACAAAGGATCAGATATGGTTAAAATATAGAAGATGGTATTGGATACGCGGATTTCCTGAAACACAATCGCGTATATATGCGAGTTCATGCACATAAAACCGCGTATGTCTAGTTGCTGACAAATGTCTGTTTTGGGTCAGCTTTCTTCAGCACAGCTGCAGTGCTGTTTGGTATCTCTGATACTGTTTGGTATCTCTGGTGGTGTTCCAGTTCTCATAATTCTATTTCTAATGTTTTGATAAAGATGCCTTGATGATTTGTCGGTGAAAGTGTTCAGGATGCACAAACTAAGGGGGAGCCTTAGTCATATGGAAAGGATGCTTGGATGCACAGATTCAGGGGGAGCATTAGCTTTGCTGAGTATAATGCATTGTTGGCATTATGATGGTTCTGAAATATGTTCTCTTTCTTGAGGACTTTCTGGTGTTGTTCATAAATGGTCATATTTGTAATTTGATGAAAAGGTCTTGTTGAGACCCATGATGTAAAATTGTAATATTCAGTCATGTAAGGACTTGTCAAATTTGTAAACCCACTTGGTTGGGTAGCTGAGTCAAATTTTTTAAACCCACTTGGTTGGGTAGCTGAGTCAAATTTTGTAAACCCACTTGGTTGGGTAGCTGAGTTGAAATATGTAAACCCACTTGGTTGGGTACTTGAGTCTCATATATAAATCCACTTGGTTGGATATTTGATGTAAGTATGAGTCTTTGGTGATAGGAAGTTCATAGAGTCATGTACTTCATTGAAAAATATGTTTGAAGATTCAGCATGAACTCAGGGGGAGCTTGGTCACTTCAGTATATATCAGATCTGCAGAACGCTTCTTCTACATGAGGAGAAAAGGGGAGAGTGTGTTGGTTTTGATCCGCCCTTTGCCCTTGATGTCAAAGGGGGAGAGTGACATGGTGTTTGAATGAAGAGAAAGAATGGTGTCAAAGAATGGGGAGAGTGACATGGTGTCATTGTATTCTTAATGTACCTATCTGTTGTGGTGATCAAACACCATCGTGGTTACCATCAAGTCCAAAGGGGGAGATTGTTGGCAATATGATGCAGAGTGTTGTCCTTGATGGCAACCCACTTAATGAAGATGAAGACATGAGATTGTTGGCATGTGTTGTCCTTGATGGAAATCCACCTGATGAAGTTATTCTCGACTTGATGGACTTGGTAAATGATGTAAATCTGATGTGATATGATGTTTGTTGGCAATATGATGCTGAGTGTTGTCCTTGATGACAACCCACTTGATAGAGTGTTGTCCTTGAATGGCAACCCACTTGATGAAGATGATGGCAACCTAATTTATGAAGTTGTGCTTGATAGAATATGTCTTGATGAACTTGTTAAATGATGTAAATCTGATGTATCTGCAGTGAGTACAGAAGGTAATGAAGAAAGAAATTCAGTATGAGCTAGATCTATGATGAAAAGAGTATGTCTCAAGGCATACGCGGAGTTGTCTAGTGAGAAGTCGCGTATGCACGCGGGAAATAACTGCCAAGTCGCGTATGGGCAAAAGCGCTCATAAAGTGCAAAAACAGGGGTAACCACCATGGTATTGACCCATTGTATTGGGTAATGATTCGTCTAAATGACCCCGTCCAGGAATACCATCGGAAGTAATGTGGTTTTGGCTCATGGTATTGAAAAAGGGTAAACCTATATAAAGAGAAGAAATTCATTGTGCAAATCATGTGGGTGGGTGCAAGATGTCTGAGCTTGAATGAATACTTCTCTCTGAAGTATATCTGAATGGAAAGGGTTACAGTTGAATGATAGATCTGAATGCATGATGCACCAATGAAGAAATGATGAAGAAGGGAATCTAGATCTGGAATGTATTTGTATTTGCTAGATATGTTTATGGAATGATTAGATCTGAGATGAGGCGAACATCTGTCTGAAGTGAAGAGTTAAATCTGAACTGAATATCTGATCTAAAGAAGTATGCAGCTCTGAAATGGTTGAAGATCCATACGCTAGTTCGCCGAAGAGGAAGCGCGTATATACGCGGGTTTACTGAAGAGAAAGCGCGTATGGGCAGAGAAATTAATTCTATAATTTGTACAGATGTATACGCTGGTTGATGTGAACGGAAGCGCGTATATACGCGCTATAAGAGAAAGGAAAGCGCGTATGCAAACTAGGGTTTGCTGAAGTCTGTGGTAAGAAATGTCTGATCTGTTCTGCTGGTTTACTGATATCTGTCAGTGAGTTATATGTCGCTTTCATGTCTGACCGTGCTTAAAAGTATGGCAAGGGTCCAGTTTGAAAATATGATGAAATGTAGCCTGCAAGTGGTATCCTAAAGGAAGCTTTGGATCCAGTGTGAAAATTGATGAAACGTGGTCCATAGAGGTGCCGAGGGTTGTAGCCTTCAGTCAGGGGGTTGTAGCTCCCTTCCAGGTGAGGCTGGTAAACGAGATCAGGGGGTCGTAGCTCCCTTCCAGGAGAGGCTGGTAAACGAGAGCAGGGGGTTGGTGCTCCCTTCCAGGAGAGGCTGGTAAACGAGCGCAGGTGGGTGCCTGCGTGCTGGTAGGAGTCTGCACCAGCACATATGTTGTAAGATGTTTTCTCTATAATAAAATATTGAAGGCTGAGCAACTGCAGCGGTGGTTTTCTCCCGACTTGGGTTTCCACCTAAAATCCTGGTGTTCATGTGTGATGCTTATGTGTGATGATTTATTCTGTTCTTACTGCACATGTTTACTGTTTATTGAACATCTAATGAATGAATGATGGAATGATATAAGTAAAGAATTAATGGCATAATTAGATCTCTGTGTATACGCGAGTTTTATGAAGGATATCCGCGTGTATATGCTAGTTGGCTTCAGCAAAGTAGCGTATGAGTTTTGAAGTAAAGAAAAGTAAAAAGTTTTGAATATGTAGTAAATACTGATTCACCCCCCCCTCTCAGTATTTTTCCCAACAGAAAAATGAGGAGTACATGACTAAGTTCCTAGAGTTGTTAAGGTATGTTCCTTATCCTAAGGATGAGAAGACAAAAGTTTAGAGATTTATCAGTGGACTACTATTAGCATTTAATGAACAGGTAAGCGTCAGTCGTTGGAATAATTCATTGGAAATTTGAAGCACTATTATGAGAAATATAAGTGTGAGATTGAGTCTAAGCAGGGTTGGAAATGGAATGAAAAGACTAAAGGAAAGTGGCCATCAAAGCGGAGAAGACCTCGGGATGCGGGTGAGAAGGAAAATGTTGTTAAAAATGGCAACAAGAAATAGTGAAGGAGGCCTCCTGAAACATCTTTCCTGATCCTAGTTGGAAAATGATCACCTAAACTAGGTGGGGACCACACATGTGATTTTTGTCGAAAAATCTATTTTTAGACTATGTCTATTTTTAGACATATGGAGCATGGTCCAAAAAGTGGATTGCAAAGATGTTATTCTTGGAGTATTGGTCATGTTGGTAAAAATAGATGAGACTCATATTTTTAGGGTCACGTGCTATTTTGGATCGCCTCCTAAAAATATGGAAGCTTCAATATTATTATTCTTAATAATATTTGGACTATAAACATTATCTTATTCTCTCGGAGCACTTTAGTTTGATGCCCGGATGTTGGCACATGTACCGATGTAAGGAAATACGCTTTTCCTAGGGTTTATGAAGCTTGGTCAGATGAAGATCTCCGCTTAGGAACTCATGTGACAGAGTTTGGTGGAGTTGATTGAGGAAGTTAGTGGAGTTGTATTTAGTTTAACTAATCTAAACATAGTTGAGCTTCTTGTATCCAAGTTAACTAATAGATACAATTAGTGAGAGTGGTGTGAATTAATTATTAATTAATTCACTAATTATAAACTCATAAATCAACTAAAGAATACATCAGTCAACTTCAGTGCATGGACAGTTTCAGTGGAGACCAGTGGAGAAATAGGTGAAAGAGCAGGTTAACTATCAGTTGTGACTATAATGTTGCTATTTGAAACACACAGATAGGTGGAGTAATCAATGAGGATTACACAGTTCAATCCAGGTGGTTTATCTATATAAAGAGGCCATCCCATAGCATTGAAAAATGCAATTGAGGTTGGCTATCAAGTGGCCAAAGGTTGGAGCATGAGTTTTGCTAGATCTAGCTTGATAGTGTGTAGCAAGGGAAGTAGTGCATGAGAGCTTGCAAAGAGCTTTGTACTATGATTGTTACATGATCTCCATGACATGTATAATATACAGATAGTTGGGGGTTTTCAGCTTTAAGCTTTCCATGAAATACTGTGTTCATATGTGTGAAGTTTTATGGCTTTAATGTGTGCATGCAATTGATTTTATTTCCGCATGTGATGATCAATGGTAGAAGAGATTCTGTATTATGCATGAAGCTAAAATAGTGTGTGATCAGGAGAATCTTGGTGGATAACATATCAGTTATTCAAATTTCTACATGGTATCAGAGCTGTGTTAAAAGATTTTCTACATGGTATCGGAGCGATATTGATCATTGGAGCAATTGAAAAGCATTGAAGCGGTTGAGTTTGAGGATAAACTCAAGAAACATAAAGATGGAGAAAGCCGGAAATATACATGCATATTGTATATAATTTTCTACATGGAATGAGAGCGAGAATTTTTGGGTGCGCGAGTTTGTAGGGAATATCTGAAAATTTTTGGTGAAATATTTTCAAAAACAAATAGCATATTTGGATTCCTTGCGAAAAAACACCCAAATTGAAAAAAAAAATCGGTCGAATCGGAGCTCGGATGAGGGAGATATCATCGATTTAAAATCAGCTCTTTTGTTAGAAAATTTTGCGACGGCGGGACAATTGCAATGTGCGCGATCCAAGAATCTACATGCACCGAGGTACAAGATGCATGCAAAGATTTGAAGAGCTAAGCATAGGTTAGTGACTTGGTGGTTGAGAGGGAGCCTCTCAACATGCAGCGTGAGAAGCAGTCTCGGAAGGTTGTGGAGCAGCCACAACTGGAGATGTAGAAGAATCTTTATAGATTTGATGTAGATGGGATTTCTACGGAGCTTCCTGCTGATGGGAAGTGCATGAAAGGCATGCAACTGATGCTTGAGAGGGAGCAAGTTTTGCATGCAGGTATTGAAGTAGATGGGATGTCTACGGAGCTTCCTGCTGATGGGAAGTGCAAGGAAGACATGCAACTGAAGCTTGAGAGTGAGCAAGTGTTGCATGCAAGCGAGAAAGACATGCAACTGAAGCTTGAGAGGGAGCGGGTTTTGCATGTAGGTGAAAGTGAACCTCGGGATGTGGAGCAGCCACAAGAGGATCATGGAGTGGAAGAGACCACTCATGCAGAGAAATTTCGTGCCAGACGGGCAGAGGGAGTGCATGCAGCTATACCACCAGGTGTGAGGTGGGGCGACATGCATGATTAATCCCATGAGGAGATTTCTGGGCAGATTCATGAGATGGTGTGGATCTCATGAGTTGAACCTGGTTACGAGGTGCCCACAGCACAGCAGTAGCAAGATCAGTTGGAGTGATGCAGGCAGATCAAAGTGACAGTGTCGGATACTGGAGCATGGATCAGAGTTGACAGCAAGTGCAAGAGTGCATGGGTGCAAGAGTTCAACAACGCAGTGGTTCCTGATGACATGCGCAGTTGGCCAAGCAGAAGTCGAAGACTTTGATGATAGATGCTAGATGCATCAAGACCGATTGAGTTGTTTGGAGCCTATTCAGTTTCAGAGGAGTTGCAGAGCAGATGCATGGAGTTGCATGGCACTTGTGAAGGTTGCAGGGTGATTGCATGGAGTTGCATGTCGCATGCAAAGACAGTCCTTTCTTGTTGAGAGGGAGTTTTGAAAATGGCAACAAGAAAAAGTGAAGGAGGCCTCCTGAAACATCTTTCTTGATCCTAGTTGGAAAGTGATCACCTAAACTAGGTGGGGACCACACATGTGATTTTTGTCGAAAAAATCTATTTTTAGACTATGTCTATTTTTAGACATATGGAGCATGGGCCAGGGGTTGCAGTATGTTATTCCTGGAGTATTGGTCATGTTGGTAAAAATAGATGGACATCTATTTTTTGGACCTATAGGTCGAAGTCTATTTTTAGACTGCCTATCCTAAAAATAGGGAAGTCGAATATTATTAGCTCTTAATAATATTTGGACTATAAACATTATCTTATTCTCTTGGAGCACTTCAGTTTGATGCCTGGATGTGGCACATGCAACTGACAGAAGGAAATACGCTTTTCCTAGGGTTTAAGTGAAGCTATTGCATGATGACTTCAGTTAGAACTCATGTGACAGAGTTTGGTGGAGTTAATTGAGGAAGTTAGTGGAGTTGTATTCAGTTTAACTAATCTAAACATAGTTGAGCTTTTTGTATCCAAGTTAACTAATAGATACAATTAGTGAGAGTGGTGTGAATTAATTATTAATTAATTCATTAATTATAAACTCATAAATCAACTAAAGAATACATCAGTTAACTTCAGTGCATGGACAGTTTCAGTGGAGACCAGTGCAGAAATAGGTGAAAGAGCAGGTTAACTATCAGTTGTGACTATACTGTTTCTATTTGCAACACACAGATAGGTGGAGTAATCAATGAGGATTACGCAGTTCAATCTAGGTGGTTTATCTATATAAAGAGACCATCCCATAGCTTGAAAAAGCAATTCAGGTTGGCTATCAAGTGGCTAAAGGTTGGAGCATGAGTTTTGCTAGATCTAGCTTGATAGTGTGTAGCATGGGAGGTAGTGCATGAGAGCTTACAAAGAGCTTTGTACTATGATTGTTACATGATCTCCATGACATGTATAATATACAGATAGTTGGGGGTTTTCAGCTTTAAGCTTTCCCATGAAATACTGTGTTCATATGTGTGAATTTTTATGGCTTTAATGTGTGCATGCAATTGATTTTATTTCCGCATGTGATGATCAATGGTAGAAGAGATTCTGTATTATGCATGAAGCTAAAATAGTGTGTGATCAGGAGAATCTTGGTGGATAACATATCAGTTATTCAAATTTCTACAAATGTTTCTCCTTAAAAGATGTTTAATGCAGTTGAGAAGGGACATGGGCCTCAGCCTGGAGAGAAACAGAATAAGGGTAGTGGCAAGAACCATTGTGGTGTTGGATATGTGGTAAGAATCATCACAAGAAGGATTTTCCATTTTATCAGGGTGGCAGACCTCAGATCCACAATTCTCAAGAGGTACAGGAAGTTGGGGAGGTGGGCCAGATAATTCCTTGGATCTATGTAGCATTTGATAACAAGCAAGCAGATCATCAAGTATCTATTATTGAGATGGAAGGTAAGCTATGTAATCGAGTTGTTTCCTTTTTTATAGATCCTAGATCTAATTATAGTTATGTTAATCCTGACCTGGTGGATAAGTGTGGTTTGAGAAAAGAAGTGCAAGCATATTTTTGGTTGGAGCAGTTGGATACAGGTACTAAGAAAATAATTCATCATTGGGTAAGAAATTGTGCATTTGAGTTGAACGGTATGCCTAAATCAACACATCTAAATTTATGTCCATTGAGATTATACAATATGCTTATGTGTATGGATTGGTTGTAACTTCACAGGACTAAGGTGGACTATTATGAGAAGGATATCGAGTGATTTGACGATGATGGAGAGAAGAGAATCTTGCAGGGTAAGAAGAAGACTACATCAGTGAGAATAGTTACAACTATGCAAGAAAAATGCAGTTGCAGGAAAGGGTGTGTATTGTTCACAATGCATGTTTCTAGTGATAAAGATAAGGAAGTTGAGGATGCAGAAGTATTGAATAGGTATCCGGTTTTACAACAGTTTCAAGATGTGTTTCCAGTAGAGATTTCATATTTTCCTCCTCAAATGGAAGTGGAATTTTCTATTGAGTTGGTACCATGAGTAACACTAGCATCAAAGGCACCTTACGGGATGAACACTCCAGAATTAGTGGAATTGAAGTTGCAGTAGAAGGAAATGCTTGACAAGGGATACATTAGGCCAAGTATATCTCCTTGGGGTGCACCATTGTTGTTTATGACGAAGAAGGATGGTACTCTCAGGTTGTGCATTGATTTCAGATAGTTAAACAAGGTAACCACTAAGAACAGGTATTCATTATCGAGAATTGATGGTTTTTTTGATTAGTTGAAGATGGAAACAATGTTCTCGCAGATTGATATGAGATAAGGATATCATTAGGTACGCATCAAAGAAGAGGAAATCTACAAAACCACATTTTGTACCAGGTATGGGCATTATGATTTTGTTGTGGTTCCTTTTGGTTTGACTATTACTTTAGCTACTTTCATGTGTTTGTCGAAAATTGTGTTGTGTTATTATCTAGAGAATTTTGTGATAGTATTAATTGATGACATATTTATATATTATAAGAATGAAGAAGAGCATGTAGAACACCAAGAAAAAATGTTAAGACTTTTGAGAGAGCATCAGTTGTATGCCAAGCTTAGTAAGTGCAGTTTATTTCAAACATAAATTCATTACTTAGGGCATGTTGTTTCCAAGGAAGGCATAACAGTGGACCCGGAAAAGATCAAAGCTATCATGGAATGAGCAACTCCTAGGAATGTGGATGAGTTTAGATCATTCATGGGGTTAGCAGGTTATTACAGGAGGTTCATCAAGAACTTATCACTGATTTTTTATCCTAATACATCCTTGCAGAGAAAAGGAAGGAAGTTTGAATGGACGGAGGCATGTGCAACTAGTTTTGACTAGTTGAAGTAGTTGCTTACAAATGTTCCAGTTCTAAACATTGTAGATCTAGATAAAGAATTTGTGCTGTATAAAAATTCTTTTAAGAGAGGACTTGGTGGATTCATTATGCAAGAGGGACATGTGGTATGCTACAAGTCAAGGAAATTGAATGAGCATGAAAAAAACTATGTGACACATGATCTTTAGTTGGCAATGATCATTCACACATTGAAGATGTGGAGGCACTACCTTCTTGCCACGATGTTTGTGTTGATGAGTGATCACAATGCGATGAGATATTTCTTTGACCAATTACCTAATATAAATGTCATACAAGCTATGTGTTTATCTAAGCTTACTGAGTTTGACTTCGTTAATAGGTACATCAAGGGTAAGGAGAGCAAGGTTGCGGATGCTCTTAGCAAAAGAGTGCAAGTAAATAACATATAAATTATGATTTCATATGGGAAATATTTACGAGATCATATTTTGCAGGCAAGACAACAGGATGAAAAGTACAAAAAACTTAAGCATAGGTTACAATAGTAGGGTATAGGTGATTAGGATGTTGATTATCAGCTTACGACAGATGGTTTGGTGAGATTTATGGACAGGATCTATGTGTCATACAACAATGAGCTGAAGAAGCTTATCTTGAGGGAATTTCATGTTAAACCATATTCAAGTCACCCAGGATATCATAAGACATTGAAAACTATGAAGAAGTTCCGCCATTGGCCAAATCTGAAGAAATAGGTGGTTGAGTTCGTCGTAAGGTGCTCGAATTGTTAATAGGTAAAAACAGAGTGTAACTATCCAGGTGGTTTATTGCAGTTGATTCTGATTCCGTAGTGGAAGTGGGAGGCCATTTCCATGGATTTCATCGTAGTTTTGTCCAGGACATCTAGACAACATGATTCCATAATGGTTGTGGTTGACATGTTTCCAAGGTAGCTCACTTCATTCCAGTGAAGTCTACTAATTCATCTAGTAAGGTAGTTGAGGTCTTCATCAAGGAGATAGTGATATTTCATGGTGTTCCTAAGAATATTGTATCCGACAGAGATGCCAAGTTCACTTCTAGGTTTGGAAGGAGTTGTTTGCAGGTTTGGAACTTTTATTGCAACTTATCATCCACATATAGATGGATATACAGATAGGGTCAACAATATTCTAGAGGATATGTTGAGGATGTGTGTTATGAATTAGCAGAGGAGGTGGGAGGAGTATCTTCCACTGGTAGAGTTTGTGTATAATAATTGGTATCAGGAGTCCTTGAGGATGATTTTGTTTGAGGCACTTTACAGGCAGAGTTGTAATACTCCTATCAGCTGGAGTGATCCAGCAAAAAGGGTGTTGATTGGATCGAACATATTGGTAGATATAGAAAACGAAATGCAGGTTTTTCAGAGGAATCTAAAGGTAGCACAAGACATGCATAAGATTTATGCATATCAACACAGGGTGTTTAAGGAGTTTCAAGTTGGGGAGAATTTGTACTTGTGCATCAATCCCAAGAAGATCTCCTTGAGGATTGGGTTATGCTCTAAGTTTTCATCTCGATATTGTGGGCCTTTTGAGATAATTGAGAGGATTGGACCAGTGGCCTACAGACTTGCACTGCTGCCAACAGTGAAAGTCCATGATGTTTCCATGTTTCATTACTTAAAAGATATGTGAAGGATGTTGATCATGCGATTGACTGGTATGTATTGTATGGGGAACCAGAAGGATAATTCCAACTGGAACCTCCATGAATATTGCAACGGAAACAACTCATGCTCCAGAATTGAGCAATAGAGTAGGTTAAAGTGCAGTGGAAGCACTTTGGGCTTGATGAAGCTACATGGGAGATGACTGATCAGATGTGGTATTTTGTCCTTCATTTTTTGTTGTTTGAGGCAAAGGAGTTTTGGCATATGTACATATATGTGTGGTTGTTATTATAAATACCACAATGAGTTGTGTTATAAAGCTCCAATAAGCAATATGATTATCTTGTTTGTCATTTTGGTCATGGTCTCCAGTGGTTGTTATTGTAAATACTACATTGAGCTAAGTTATAAAGCTCTAGAGGCAGTTTGTTTTGTTTTAAGTGGTTTGTTGGTCATATGTGTCATAGAAGGTCGTGGATGGTGTTCCCCCAAGGGGGAGGGGTTTGTAACATCCCCAGGTTAAAAGTTCATGTAATAAAGTTAATAAATGAAAAATATGACCAAGGTCATGGGACACGTATTCAAGTTGAATGTTCGGCAAAATATCTTAGTGGGTGTCACTTTCAATTATTATGGCTAAGGAAATTGGAAAATGCATTGGCGAAGGAAAAGGGGCATTAATTGTAATTTATTTATGAGAATAAAGGAAAATAGGACAAAAGGGAGATGAAGGGTCACAAATTTGCATGAGAGGAAAATTGGAGGAAAAATAGAGGAAAATGAAGAAAATAGAGGTCTCAATAATAAAAAGGCTTTTGAGGATCAGTTCACAGCTTTTGTCAGTTCAATTTTAGAGCTCCCTCTATTCTCTCATACTATTGCATACTTAGAGCATTATTGGAACACTTTAAGGTTAGAGAAAGGAAAATAGGGAAGGACAAGGAAAGAAAAGGACAAGTAAGGAAGGTTGGATCAAGTAGTTTCAACAGGAGGACTTTGTAGGTAACAAGTTGCATGTGTGATTTCCTAGTTGGTTTGTGAATCCATGGTACATGCATTTGTGTATTTGGTTCATTTGTTGTATTGGCATGGATTTGCTAGGTGTGATAGTGGTTTCAACCTTGCCTTGATATTTCTGAATAACCATGGTGTGATGGGATTCTTTTCTAGTTGAGATTTGGATTTCCTAAAGGTTTTGGAACTGGGTGAGCTGGTATCAAGAAATTCCCAAGGGTTGGGGGTGGAGGTGGTTTAATCTCTGGGAAGCCCTCGACAAGTGGGCGTGGTAGACAAATTCCTCAAGGTATTGATGAAGAAACTTTGAGGAATCCAAGCTTGTTTTGGGCTTTGTGATCCCTTGGCCGATTTTGACGAGATTGTAGTAGCCTAAGGGTGGAGGTGGTTTAATCTCTAGGAAGCCTTAGTTTTTTATGTCTTTATTTACCACATTCATTTGTGGAATATGGCAGAGGGGTGATTAGCTGAAAGAAAGATTCGGTTCTACCCAATCTATGGTCGGTGGTACATGGAATTCCATGACGCTTTTGTATAAGTTAGTAAGAGTTATTTTCCTATCATAATCTATGAGCACTTAGACTTGTTATTATGGTGATTTGATGGTTTTTATGTCATGGTTAATAATCTGGTTTTGTGTTGGTTATAAGAATGGATTTGTAATGTATTCTAGCTATGTCTTGTTTAGGATTTGATAAGTATTTTATGGTTAATGAATGGGCTAACCAATGTTATTGCAACTATTAGTAGAGGGAATTAGACCTTCTTGGGGATTCTCATAAAAGTTTCAAACTCCTATGTTCATATATGCATTCATGACCTGTATATTACATGTTCAACATATGTTTGACGAAATGACTGTCATGGTTAGGTCTAGTTAGGTCAAGTCCTTATTCAAGTTTTGTATGATTAGCATTGTATTCAAGTAATTTATCATTATGGAAAGTCTCGGGAAGTTATAGGTAGTGGTCTAGAGGGTGGCTTGGAATTGTGGCTCAAATATCGAGACTATACCCTTTGAACTAAGAATTTTGGGTTACAACTACACTCATGTAGGCTTGTGCATATGGTTGGAGGGTCATAAACACACTCATGCAAGCTTGTGCATGTGGTTGGAGGGTCATAACCACACTCATGTAGGCTTGTACATGCGGTTGGGAGTCTAGGTCATTGAAAAATATATCCAACTCAGGGTTTGGTCAACTGGGGTGGTTCCTTGGCCCTTGAGTGTCCTGTAAGCCATGGTCGGATGTCAATTTGTGGTCAGTAAGTCTCAGTTATCAACCCCACTTCCATAAATGAAGCTTCGAGGTCAGGTCATGTCATAGTGGCACTATGTCTTCATATTTACTCGGATGGATTGTAAAATCAGGTAAATGTGGGAGGGGGTGTTACATGAACTATGTTTTCGAATTTAGTTTGTCCATTATTTTGGGTAGACACTCAACCCATCGTCATGGACATAAAATCTTTGAGACTAGTGGATCTCAAAGTTTTTATGCCTATAATGATGGGTGGAGTGTATACCTAAAATGAATCTCAGAGGTTTTATGTCACTTGATGATGGGTGGAGGTCCACCTGAATCATTGGACAAATTAAATTCAAAAACACATTTTTTTTCCAAAAAATAATCTTATAATATGAATAATTGTGAAAGCTACTTAAAATTAGAGTGGAAAGATAATAGGAATAAATATTTAAATGCCTTTATTATTTTTAATGTTTATCTTTGTTTGTTTCAATCTATGAAAATAAAAGCTAAAAAAACTCCTTATACAAAATAAAATTTATTATTTAGATACCATTTCATTAATATTTGTGTTTTTAAAGTTACTGCACATACCACAAAGTCTTTGGGAAAAGTGGGATATTTGATTTATTGGAGAGTGGACACACTACTTTGGTCATTGGCAAGTGGTGGGTGGGTCGGTAGAGATACAATGCATCATGTCAGATTTGAAAAATGCTCAGTAAAAAAAGACAATTAGGTGGTACTTCGCCATCTATACTGAGGTCAGAGGAAAATTTTCCACTTATGTTGGCTCTGGAATTTTCTTTATTCATTGGAAAAAGAAAGCTTAGAGAATTTATTTTTGGGAAGAGTAGGGAAAATATGGAGACATTTTTAAGTGATGGACATAGAAGGAACCATCAAGGAAGCATCTTTCTCAGCCCACATGGCTGCCCATTTCCAATGACCAATACTACTTCCAACATGAAGTGAATATATTGGGATGCACTTGGTATTCATCATGAACTTTCAAGGAACCTCCACTGCTAAATGGATTTTATTTATCTCCATTATTCACTACTCATCAGACGTATCCATCATCCTCCCCGTCTTCCTCATGGAGGTCAAAAGTTGATCCATGTATTCATAAATCATCTCAAGCAACCCATTTCTTTAATTTAAATGGATTCCAAGCTTTTACTAGACAATGAGAAAACAGAGGAAGGAGATTCCATTGAAACTAATAGTGTCCAAATTTTCATTTTCTCTTCCATAAAGTGTGTACACCACTTTCTATTTGTCTATGCAAACCTTCTGATATTTTTTAGATCGACGGAAATTGAATGTATGCACAACGCCCCCCCCCCCCCTCGAGTCCATGTAGAGAAAGGGGAATCTCACAAAAAATCCCTAAAAAATACGAGAGTAGTCTATTACCCACCACTTCGTGGGTGATATCCCTAGGAGATTTTTTTTCTCTATGATGGACCTCCGCCGACAACCAACAACCCCTTACAGCCCTCAACTAGCTCTTTGTGCCATTTCTCCACCACCTGAGCCAACCACGTGGCCCCTCACCCATTTGTATTGTTCATATGTTTCAAGGTGTGCCTACCAAATCTAAATGTATGTATTTTAATTTTGTAATTGAGTATTGGGTTTACTTGTCACGGAAACTTATGGGCATGGATTGATGGGGGGATTCGACGAAAAGAGTGGGCTTAGTCTGTGTTTATGTCCCCTTGAATTCTTTTGGGCATTACTCTTGGATTTCAATCCCGTGGGATCTCCTTTATTGACCATTTGGTTTTAGGGTAGTAATACCTGGGAAATTCTGACTTTGATTGCGTGGTCCTGCTCCCTTATCCACATATACTACTCCCCTTCCATTCACTATACCCCCATTCATCATTTCTCCCACCTAGTTCCACATTATCTCTCTGGGTCCACATAGGGTTAGCCTCCCCATTCCCTTGCCCCCACCTTGGGTTAGGCTTGGAACGATGCCTCAGAGGTTAAAGCAGCAAAAAAAAAAAGTAAAAGCATAAATGGCCACTTTCAACGAGAAAATGTACCACAATATGGAAAATATGGTCGAGACAAACATAACTAGCACGTGGGCAAAAGCCAATACATGAGATCTATCCCATACCCATGGCCATCACCTTGGTTCCATAGGCCCTAGATGAGCCTCCATTATCATTGAGGAACCCATGATTGTCCCAACTCCTGGAGGGAAATAAATCGCCCTACCAAAAAGGGGGTAATCACTGCTATATCTTACACATCATGTTCTTACCCTTAAGCCCCGAGCAGTTAATCAAAGAAAAATCATAAAAGGAAAAAAACATATAAATAAGGGTGGAAAAATCAAGTCCGTACCATGATTTCTCCCTCCTACACATTATATACCCAGGTGTGGGCTTCCCTTCTTCTAGCTATCCTTGTGCCCCAATATGTGACCTAGGGTTTCCCCTTTCATTCCCTATTCCATTTCGCCTCTTTATCACATGCCACCACCATTTTAGGGATGTGCCTTGGATGTAATATCCCCTCTAAAGGTGGAAACCACCTAATAAGGTACTTGGCTAACCCCCTTTGGAGCTTGGAGACATTGGCACATGCCAAAGACCACTATGGAAGGGCATGCCATTATGAAGTGTCCACTTGTTGTCCATGGTTTGTAAGCTCTTTTACCCAATTGTGTTAATTACTTGTTGTACTGGAAGGCCAGGGGACACATTGGATCTTATGCAGAATTGCAGATGGTGTCCATTTGGGTTTGGTCTCCCTATACGGGGTCCTAACCTTCCAGAGGGCTAAAATAGCGCATATAAGGTGTGTGTAGAGAGACATCAGCCTCCAAAGAAATAGAAAACACTCCATGGATCCCCACAGATGTTTAGAGATTACTAGAGATCCACCTCTTAGACGAAGAAGATGCATTTGGTACACTAGTTCAATTGGCCCCACAAGTGCACCACACACTTGGAAAGTTTCCCAGGACTTGTACAATGACATGGTAGCATTCATTTCACCATTTGAGCCCTTGCAGATGGTTTACATACATCTTTGACTCATATGGAGACCCATGAGGTCATTGGTGTGCCCCCAACACCCACTGGGAGCACCACAGGTTTATTGTTTGGAGAACAAGGAGCCGCCCCCTTTTCCATCACTTTTTAGGATTTTATTCATCAATATGGAACTAATGGACCTCATCAGGCCTCTTGGATGGCCCTATGACATGAATAGATTATTATTTGACCTCTTGAGAGGCTTATTATTTCATTTGTGAGGTAGTTTGGTGGGCTTTTCACCAAAAGTCAATTAATTTGCACATTATTTTATTTTTAGGGGCTAATGTAAGCCCATTAGGTAATTCGAACTCCTAATTGGTGTATGAATAGGAGTTAGATGGATTCATTTGTATCATCACTTGGATTGGGATCTATCTCTCTTTAGGGAATTTCACGTTTTTTCCTTAGTGGATATTTTTGGATGATGGATGAATTTTGATGTATGGATTGGGTTATTTTCTATCTTGGAGATTATTAAATTGAAAATGTGATGTTGGTTGGATATATTCTCTAACATGTAAGTGAAATTTTAAATTGGAACTTCACTATTATTAGGGCTAGTTTCCACATGTGTTTTATGTGGAATTGTGTGTTTATTTAGCTTATCTATGTATGGGTCATGTTGGATGAATGCAATGTCCTAGAGACCATGTTATCTTGATAAGCCTTCACCATTTGTAATGAAGTATAAATGTTTCAAAGTCACTTCTCTTATCTTTCCTTTAACATTGGACAAAGTTGACTTTTGGAGCATCCTTGAGTGAGAAACAAAATATGTCTTCACAATTCTCCTTCACTCCATATCCCCAAGAGGAATTAGGCATTGCTCCATCAAAGGGTGATAATTTCAACCCCATTTTTTACCTTTTTCCTCCCTTTCCTAGGTCTAGTCTCATTAGGTCACCTATGGCATCAATTTCCAAAGAAACTGACCATAGAAAAACTTTGATCTCCTAGGATCTACTACATTGGTGGGTCCCCTAGGTCTCCTCTGAATTTGAAGGAAATCTGATGGTGGAATCTCGAGATATCCCAAGCCCTAACTCTAGGATCAAGTTTTTCCCTAGTGTTCTCAAGGTTAGTACCTAATAGGATCAATTTGACATCATTAGGTGAAAATGATTGTTTGATCCTTTCCCCTCACCTTAGCCAGGTTAAGAACATCATTGGTTACTAGAATCCATCCCCTAACTTGAGCTAGGTCCACTTGGCTTCGTGTGGTCCCATTTTTCTCCAAGGATTATTTATCAAGTACTAGTCGGGAATCCAAGTTTCAAAGGGATTTTAGAGATTTGGAAACTCCTTTACAAGCCATATACTTCTCCCTCAACCCTCAAATCCTCATCCCCTCTCCCTAGAAAGCCATGTCCCCTGCTTAAAGAGCACGCAAGCTCCATTCTTCATCCTATCCTTAGGAAAGGGTCTAAGGGGTCACTTATCTTATATTTGTTGATATATCCCTCTATAAGTGGCTTCCTAAAACATTGGATCTCCTCCCATTGGTGAAATTCTGTAAAGAGAAGGGAGCCTTAGCTGTGGTGACAGTGGGCTAAGTCTCCATAGTTTCCCTTAACCTAGTAGTTGCCCTCTTAGGAACCCCTTTTTGGTCCCTTTCTGGTTTGAGTGCTAACACAGTCGTCCTTGAACATGTCCGTACATCCAAGTGGTTGGGAGGATAACCTATAAGATTTCGAAAGGGAATTGTTTCCCAACAAGAATTTCCTTAAAGACTCAGGGATGACCTAATTGTCAATTTATAAGTTAACATGTTGAAAGGCCTCAACAACCAACATTGCCGACAATTCCAAATTAGTTATGATTTACTCATCAAGGAATTTTATCACTTGCGACTAAAACTGAAACTTGCAGAGAATAAATATATTGAATATGAATTTTTCTCTTTATTTTTCATGGTGTTCAGATTGGACCTGTTACGTCACTCCTAAAGGATATAGGGCATGTTAGGGTTGCTACTGGTGGACTTATTTTGGTCGCATATACTTTGGAAAGATTTCAGGATCTTTCCACCAACAAAGATAAATGTTTGGATCTTATAAAAGAAATGAGTTATGTTGCTAGTGTTGTTAAAGGATTGAAAGAAATCCCCAGAGAAACACAAGATGTAATTGGAGAAGCAACATTATTGATAGTTAAAAGTGCGATCATGTGTGGTACTTAGATTGGTCATTCCGCCTGGAAATGAGATTTCATGGTTAATTTTATTTACCACCTTCGTGTATTGGAAATATATGCTTCAACACTCCACTCAATGCCCAAATCATTGAGAGTTCTTCAACTCATAAATTAACAAAATGGAGGGCAAGTCCAGGAAAATATCTGAGGATTTGGTATTTCTTGAAGAGAAAATTACCCAAATTTTGTTTCATGATATGTCAAAGTTCAAGCGATTGAGATGCATAAGTTATGAACCCAATGATTTGAAACTATCCAAGGCAAGTGGTGTTATTTTATTTTTAGCTTTTCTTTTGAATCTAAGAAAAAAAATGTTTTAGAGGCGTCCTTATCTCTTTGTTTTTTTCATAGGTACAATGCTCTATATTCCATACTAGAAATATACATATATTGTCAATAAACTATCAACATTTGTCATGTGTTTTGGTGGAATTGAACTTAAGTGGGGAGGATTCCATTCCTTCTTGACAAAGACATCCTTATCTTTTTTGCAGATTTCAGGAATATTTCATGTTAGGAAGAAGGCAAAGGAAAATAAAATCATTATTGATTCAAAGAAGGATAATTTCATCCAAGACATTTTAGAAAATATGATTTCGCTTGTTTCTTGATAGACGTTTTTGAGGAACCCAATTTCATTCATTCACATTATTAAGGAAAATGCAATATTGTGCTACATTGACAAGCTCATAAAGTTAAGGTATTAGTTGGTTTCCATATGAAAAAAGTGGAGGATAATGAGTTGGTGTCCATTGCCTTGAATATACTTGCTCCATCTTAAGGGTTTTTATACAAGGTGTTTCCACTCATGAGAACTTATCAATTTTTTCGAAACTTTGGGATAGCCTTGTGTAAGAAGAAATTAGGTTGGAATCATGTTAAGGAAGTAGAAAAAGAATCATTCAATGGGAGGAGAAAGAAGAGAAGCAAGAAAGGTAACACTAATGGTAATAAGGAAGAGTCAAGTTTCAAAAAGAAGGATGTATCATTAGTTGGGATATTATGCTATCCATTTCTAGAGAAGAAGAAGGGGAACACCAAAAAAATTAAAGTTGAAATTGTAGCAAAAGTGGATGATAGATTATCCTAGTTTCGGATGACCTTCTAGATGGTCTATCATTTGTATTCTAACCTTATGTTAAGGGTTTGATGCTATGTAGCTAGTGGAACATTGAGACACATGACTTGTGACAAAAAACTCATTATTAAGGTTTAGGAGTAAGAGGGAGGTATGCATTTGGAGTTGTGTGATGACGATGCTTATTATATAAGCGGATTAGGCTCAATTTCCTTCTAAATGCCATGACATGATGTTCTTGAGTTGGATATTGTTCTAT
Source organism: Pinus albicaulis (assembly GCA_034641835.2). NCBI lineage: Eukaryota > Viridiplantae > Streptophyta > Pinopsida > Pinales > Pinaceae > Pinus > Pinus albicaulis. The sequence continues at coordinate 16,511 of JAXQQM020069047.1, read as the reverse complement.
TGTTTATAAGTTGAAGAAGAATACTCTCTCAATTTATTTTATGGATGAGTTTGATGCTCAAAAGGTGATCAATCAATTTTGAAGCCATGTTGTGGCAATAGGGATTTGAGTTGGAGGTATTTATAGATTGTAGGAAAACTTAGTGAAGAATGGTGATTTTGTGCATGATAATATGAACTAATGTGAGTTATGGCATGTGTTTTTGTCACTTACACATGGAATGTTTCCTCTCTTAAAGGACTTCAAAATAGAGAATGAAGATGTATATAGGGGATGTGCACTTCGCAATCATGTCAAGGATACTTTTCCTAGTAATGAGCATAGATCGAGAGGAGATTTGATCTTATCCATTTAGATATATGTGGACCCATGTATTCCTCCTCTTTGATAGGTATTTCATATTATGTCACCTTCATTGATAGTTTCTCTTGCAAGACCTAGATTTATTTCTTGAAGACCAAGGTTTAGGTGTTTATTATGTTTATAGAGTTGTAGGCTTTGATTGAAAATTAGATTAGAATATTAAAATGTTTCATGTAGATAATGGAGGTGAGTATACCACTACAAATTTTGATTCTTTGTGCATAGAAGTTGGGATCAAGAGGTTGTGGGTTGTACCTTACAACCCATAAAAAAATGGAGTAGTAGAGAGGAAGAACAAGTCTATTATTGAGATTGTTAAGTTTTTTACTCATTATATGGATTTTACCATCTATCTTAAGGTAGAAGCTTGCAATATAATAATGTATATTTTGATTAGGAATCCTCAAAGGATCTTGTAGGACATAGCACCATAGGAAGCATTCATCAATGTGAATTAGATGTATCACACCTCCGTATATTTGGACATCTATCTTATACTCATGCTCTTGAGGAGACAAGGACTAATTTCAAACCCTCAAGAATTAAGGGTATTGTTTTTGGATATCTTGAGGCTTCCACAAGCTATTGGATATAAAGACTGTGGTGATCTAAGATGTGAAGTTTAATAAGGTTGTGAAATCCACTAGTCCATAGGTGTCTCCTTCATAGATTGAAGGGAGTGAATAGGTTCTTATTTCCAAGGTTGATTTAGAGGTTAGAGATGAGTCAAATTTAGGGGTTGTATACAATAAGTTGAGGCTGATTGCCCAAAAATTAAATGATACATTAAAGATAAAGAGGTGCCCATATATTAATTGAAGGTAAGTATACCTCCTAGGAGACATATTAACCATATTGCATTAGCTTCTTATATTTGTGAGCCTTCTAGTTACTTTGAAGAAGTGAGCTATGATGCCTTCATTATGAGTGTGATAATTGGAGTACATTGGTTGATTATAAGATTGCGTTAAGTTTAGAGTTCTAGATGGTAATTTTGGTTGAGTTTTGGAGGGAGAAGATAGGATTTTGCGAAAAAACATTCCTTGTAAAAAGGGAGTGTTGGCTGTGAAGGTTACTTTGAAAGTGTTTACAACACACTTGGGAGTTCTTCATGTGTTGTGGGTTATATGGTGCATGACGGACCCTTTGTTGTGTCATGATCATACATACACATGGGAAGTGGCTTACTCATTGATTGTTAGACCTTTTATTGATGCTTGTGTGGTGGTGTTTCTTGGAGCATTGGATGCCTAGACAACTTGATGGCATTACTCATGACGTGCACATAAAGAGTAGGCGGCTTGCTTGAAAGATGACTTTGTAATTGACTTCATTCATTTCTTACATCGAACTTTGTAATTGACTTCATGGTGCTTGGGTTATAGGTTGAATGATCATGGTTGTGGTTCCTATTAGTGCATATTTAATGTACCCAAGTATAACTTTCCTATCCCTCTAGTACCTTGGATGATAAATTTCAATGAAAAAATGATTTTGTTTCTTGCAGTTTGACTTAAAGAACAATGCTACTTTTGAAAGGTGTACATTTTGTGGGGGACAATGAATATATTTGACAGGTAATGGAAGATTCAACATCTCAGGAGCATCAAATACTATAGATTGATATATGACAATATGATTTCTATCACTTTCTACACAAGCCTTAATTTCTAATAATATAAAGCAATGATATTATTTTGAATATTGTAAATTTGTCAATTCACTTTAAGACACTTTCATTTCTTTTCTAAAATTGAAAATTAAAATTAAAAAACCTCTTAATTCAAAAATAATTTCTATTAAATATATTCAAACTCTATAACCCCAAATTTGAGCATTAGATATATGCTATTTCTTTTTCTTAAATTTGAGTATTAAATATATGCTATTTCTTTTTCTTAGATTTTAAAATGAATAACCAATGAAATAAGATAGCTTTCTTATTTTTGAATGAATCCCTACAAATTAAGATCCAAATAGTTTTAAAATTATATTTATTCCACACACGATTTAACAACCCCATATTATATCTACTCCACACACGATTTAACAAAGAATTTACATCCCACTCACAAACACAACTAGCAAAATTATTGAAAAGTATGTAATAAATGCTAAACACAAATATTTAAAACATGATTTCGGATTAGAATTCCTTATACGAAAGGGAATATATCATTTAGATACCATTTTCATTAATCATTAATCTTTGTGTTTTTAAAATTCCTATACATAACACGAGTCGTTAGGCAAGCTGGAATATTTTGTCGATTGGAGAGTGGACAGGTTGCCTTGGTTGTTGGCCCACCAATTTCGAAAGAGATACAATGCATCAAGTCAGGTTTGAAAAAGAGACCACTAGGTGGGGACTTCACCATCTAGGTCAGATGTGACTTAGTTGCCAAAGTGAGATATTTTGTTTGTTGGAGAGTGGAAAGGCTGCCTTGGTTGTTGGCTTACCAGTGGTGTGCATTTACAAAGAGATAGAATGCATCAGGTCAGGTTTGAAGATGCTTGATGATAAGAGACTATTAGGTGGTACTTCACCATCTATCTATACATAGGTGAGTAGGTTGCAACTTAGGTTGGCCATGGCATTTTTTTGTTTATTCATTAGAAAAAATAGAGAGCTGAAGAGAGCCGAGAGAATCTACTCTGTTGGGTAGAGCAGGGCAAAGATGGAGCCATTTTGCAGTGATGGATAGGGAAGGAGCCTTCAAGGAAGCAATCTTTCTTAGTCAACATGGCTGCCCATTTCCAGATGACCATACTATTTCCAGCATGAAGTGAATATGTTGGAATGCACCTGGTAGTCATCATAAATCATCTCAAGCACCCGTTCTCTTTCATTCAAATAGATTCCAAGTTTTTGCTGCACAATGAGCAAACAGAGGAAGGCGGCGCCATTGAAACTGCCTGTTTTCCGATCTGTTTTTCTGCTATAAAATGTGTACAGCAGTCACATTGGTGGTTGAATGATCAGCTCTTCGTCTCGACAAACCTTCTGATCTTCGTTGGATCGACGAAAGTCGAATGTATGCTCAAACACTCCGAGTCCATGGAGAGAATGCGGGATCGCACTAACAATCCCTTCAAAATAGGCGCACAACTGTCTTTGAACGTGACCGATCATCCAAGTGGTTGGGAGGATGACCTATACGATTTCCAAAAGGTATTGTTGCCCAACAAGAACTCTGGCATGGCCTAATTTTCAATTTAATTGTTAACACGCTGAAAGGCCTCAATACACAACACTTCCTAGAGCTGCAAATTAGTTACGATTCAGTCACCATGCAATTTCATCGTTTGCAACTAAAAACAGAGGATAAATATATTAAATCTGAAATTTTCTCTTTTTTTTTATTATGTTGTTCAGACTGGACCAGTTACAACACTCCTAAAGGATATAGGACAGGTTAGGCTTGCTACTGGCAGACTTCTTGTCGTGGCATATACTTTGGAAGAAATCTTTCTACCAACAAAATAAAATGTTGGGATCTTATAAAAGAAATGACATATGTTGCGAGTGTTGTTCAAAGATTGAAAGAAAACCCCAAAGGAACACCCGATGTAATAGAAGAAGCAACATTACTGATAGTTGAAGGCGCTAACATGAACAACGAGAGTTGAGGAAAATGTTAAAGAAAGTGGAGGCCTTGGGATGTTAAAGAAATTGCCAGTGTTGTCAAAAGATTAAAACAAAATCCCAAAGGGACGCAGGATGTAATCAAAGAAGCAATAGAATTGATAGTTGAAGGCGAGAGCTGGAGAAATTTTTAAAGAAAGTGGAGGCTTTCATATACATTTACAATGTTTTGGGTCGAGTTGAGGTTGAAGGTCTTTTGCTGCAGGGTTTGGATGAATAAAAGAAAGTAAGGTTTTTATTCCATTCTTTTTTCTCAATAATTCAGGATAATTCTAGTTGACATAAGCACTTTTATTTTTATTCTTAATTTAGAAAACAAGAATCAGGTAAATTATTTCACATCAAATTCTAGAATATTTCTAAAATCTACAATAAACTTAATTTATCAATTACGCACATAACTTGCAAATGGCTTCAAATTTGAGAGAGACTGAATTTGATAGAAATTCACATTCCCATGCCTTTCAAATTTCTTCCAAGGATCTTCAACAACAGGGACATTTGAGAATCAACTTTTATTAGCTGCACTCTAGCTCGTTGCGTACAATTAAAAGCACTTCCAGTCTCCAGATAGTGTCGAGAAACTTTCATCATTGAATTATTGAATTTATCAAATTGCAGGAGCTCTTTACATCTCCCCCTTGGCTCAGGAAACGTATCTCGCCTTTTAATTTAGAATTAATAGTTGTGATAGCCAAAAGGTATTCCAGAAAGCATTGGAGAGTTGAAGCTATTGGAACATTAGATTTGAGTATTCAGATCTAAAAGAACTACCCGCTGGGTTTTTCAACCTCTCTTTTATTACACATCTTTCATTTAGAGGTCGTGCTAGTTTCTAGAAGTTTTCAGATTGGTTTAGTCAAAAAGTGCTGGACATGAGAGCTTGTAAAACACTACAAAATCTTCCAGAAGGTTTTGAGTTGTTTTGGTCAACTCGAAAATTTGGAGGTGTTAGACTTCACTGCCTTTCCTCATTGCAACATCTATTTTTGGATAGCTGCGAGAGATTAGAAAAATTTTCTAAATACCTCCATTTCCTAAACTCATTGTAACAATTATATTTGTATGGATGCAAGAAATTAGAGGAACTCCCTGAAGATTTCCATTGACTACCCTCATTGCAATCACTAATATTGGGTGGGTGCCTCAAGCTAGAGGGAAATCAATGGACCACATGACAAAAATAAATACATTACAAGTTGTGGGCATCAGGAAAAGCAAAGAGTTGGAGACTCAGATGGGCAGAAATTCAGAGAAATGACCTTGTATCATAGTGTATCATAGGGTTTATGTTTTTTAGTTAATATAGATGAAATTATTGAAATTCAGGTTTATTTTTTTTAGTTAATATAGATGAAATTATTGAAATTCAACATTATGTTGATGTATTCCAGATCGATCAGCTACAGGTTTATACTGACTCCAGACAAAGAAAACTCAAACCCATTATATTTGTGGGTCATTCCTTGGGACGGGCAGTTGCAACCTTGGCTACGCTATGGGTTCTGGGAAAGAGGTTAAGAGAAATCTTTTTCTTTCGTATCACATTTGGTTGCTCTCTGGTCGGAGATGAAAGACTTGTTGGAGCAGTTGGGCGTTTCCTTGGATGCTCCTTGCATCGCTGGAGTCAATTGCTGCGCCTTTGACTGCTATTTTGCCATATTGGCATGGTAAAGTTCCATATTCTCTTGTAGGATTCTTCTCAGTAATATCCTGCAGAACACTTCTACCTATGTGTTTGATTTTCAAAGGTGGTCCGACAGTGCCACGAAGAGAACTGCCAAATTTTATCCTTTTAATAAATGTTTGGGTAAATATTCCGAGAGATTTTTCATTACATATAGTCTTCCTATCACACTCACTTTATTCACATTCCTTGCAACTCCAAGGATAATCACTAGTGATATTTCTTCTTTATAAAAAAAAATCACCATGATAGAGATGGCATTACGAATAAACATTAGCTTATAGCCCCAGCAGAAAACATATGTATAAAAGTCTGGATCTCCTTGCTATGTTCTGTCTCTATTCCTGTACATTTTTTTTTTCACTGTATTACATTTAGTCTGTTGCTGTCTTTTTGTATGTAACAGACAGCCTGCTTTAGTTATGTTGCTGTCATTCTGTAATTTGGAATTTTCAGTCTGCTTCTGTTTTTTGCTGGTAGCTGACAGCCAGTCCTCGTGGTGCAGTGTTAGATATTTGCAGCTCTTAAGTTTTCTGCTGAGGAAGTGCATCTTAGCTTTTAGCTCTGTTCTTTTTTTATTACTCCCAAAAATAAAAAAGTATTTTAACAATGAAAAAAAACATCATTTTAATATTGTTTTATACATATTTTTTATAACTACATATTAGTGACTAATGTGAACAAAATTTAAATACCTATTTTTTAATGTTAATATAGTATAAGAAAATTACAATAAAAAAAATCTTTAACCCTCTTTTTATGTTGCTAATGTGAAAGAAAGAATTAATTTTAATTTTAATATAGTATAAGAAAGTTATAATCAAAGAATCCTTAATCTTTTTTCTATGTAGTTAATGATAGATCAAAGTTTAGTTTTTTAGCTACGGAAATCTTTGATAAATGCCTAAATATAGCCTTTTGGCAGTGGTTTTTTGTTCTTTTGTTTTGAAGATATATTCTATGTTTTTGATGATTAACATTTTTATTTCAAGGTTGCTTAATAATAATAATGTTATATCACCAACTTTATTCCATCATAGAATTGATTTTGTATATGATTTTTTATAGAAGAATCAAGTTATCATCCTAGTAATTGTTTGTAAAGATTATCATGACAAAAAATGAGGCATTTAGAAAGTAATGGGATGATGTTTTTATACTTTTTAAAGAAAGTATCAAATACTATCAATTGCTAATATGACAAAATGGCTTCTGTGAATGACAAAGTGGCTTCTATCAAAGAGGCTTTAATCCTTGATAATTTAAAACAAAGACATTCTTTTGAATATTATAGATTTCTTAATCCATTTCAAAACACTTTCCTTTTTTTTTCTAAAACTGGAAGTTATGACTATGTGAGTGTAATATACTCTACTTCTTTTTCTTGTGTGTTTAGAAAAAAAACCAACTAAATAAGAAAAAAAATTTAACTTCAAATGAATATATACATCAAATAGAAACCCACATATATTAATTTATTAACCCTTAAAATTATATTAATATTTAATAAAAATTAACTTTTTTTTATAGTACTACTTGAAATAGAGAGAGGGGCTAACTCCATGCCACATATTCTATCCATTCCACGCAGGAGTTAATAAAGACTTTGTGACCCACTCACAAATACATCTAACAAAACGAATTTGTAACTCACTCACAAATAGATATAGCAAAATGAATTTGTAACCCACTCACAAACACATCTAGCAAAATTATTGGAGACGAGCAAAATTAGACATTTGTTTCTTTTCTTTCTACTATATGCAAAAGGTGTTGATTTAAATTAGTTCAAAAAAAAGCATAAGTGATCTTAACTTTGTGAAGACATGTCACATTTATGCCCTCATCTCATCAGCATAATCATTTAAACACTCATTTTCTTTACATGGGTGAGAAAAACCGTTTACAATCTAATATAGAAATCTTCAGCAAAGTGAAAGGTTAATGGGAATAAATCTATGAATGCCTTATGAAAAGTATGGAATAAAAGCTAAACACAAATATTGACAACATGGCTTCAGATTAGAACTCCTTATACAAAATAGAATTTATCATTTAGATATCATTTCATTAATCTTTGTGTTTTTAAAGTTACCATACATGCCACAAAGTCTTTGGCCAAAGTGGGATATTTTGTTTGTTTGATAGTGGACAGGCTGCCTTGGTTGTTGTCCAACTGGTGGTGTGTATTTAGATAGAGATACAATGCATCAAGTCAGGTTTGAAAGATGCTAGTAATAAGAGACGAATAGATGGTACTTCACCATTTATTCTTAGGTCAGGTCAGAGGTGAGTTAGTTGCAACTTATGTTGGCCATGGCATTTTTCTTTATTCACTAGAAAATAAGAGAGCTGAGAGAATCCACAGTTGGGAAGAGTAGGGAAAAGATGGATACATTTTGAAGTGATGGACATGGAAGGAACCTTCAAGGAAGCATCTCTCTCAGTCCACACGGCTTCCCATTTCCAGATGATCATACTACTTCCAACATGAAGTGAATATATTGGAATGCACCTGGTAGTCGTCATAAATCATCTCAAACACCCCCTTTCTTTCATTCAAATGGATTCCAAGTTTTTTCTTGACAATGACCAAATAGAGGAAGGCAGCACCATTGAAACTGCTTATGACCATATCTAGATTTTCTCTTCTATAAACTGTGTACAACAGTCGCATTGGTGGTTAAATGATCAACTCTTTGTCTTTGCAAACCTTCTGACCTTCGTTGGATCAACGAAAGTCGAATGTATACTCAACCCCCGGAGTCCTTGGAGAGAAAGGGGTATGGCACAAACAATCTCTTCAAAACAGGGGAACAACTATCCTTAAAAGTGGCCGAAAATCTAGGTGGTTGGGAGGATAACCTATAATATTTCCAAAGGGCATTATTGTGAAGAAATAATTTCTTCACAAACTTTGGGATGACATAATCATCAATTTATAAGTTAACACGCTGAAAGCCCTCAATAGCCAACACTTCGAAGTGCTCCAAATTAGTTATGATTCACTCTGGGAATTTCATGACTTGCAACCTAAAACTGAAAGACGAAGATAAATATATTAAATCTGAAATTTTCTCTTCTTTTTTTACGGTGCTCAGACTGGATTGTTACGATATGGAGTTGTCTACCCAGGCAATGGAATAGCCCGGACAACAGTTTTTTGCCAGAATCTGGTCAACTAAAATTCAAAAAATCTAGGGCAGGTTAGGAGGTTAGGGTTGCTACTGGTGGACTTCTTGTGGTAGCATACACTTTGGAAAGTTTTCATGATCTTTCCACCAACAAAGGAAAATGTTGGTATCTTATAAAAGAAATGAGTTAGGTTGTAAGTGTTGTTAAAATATTGAAAGAAAGCCCCAGAGAAACATAGGATGTAATTGAAGAAGCAACATTATTGATAGTTCAATGCGAGATCATGTGTTATACTCAAATTGGTCGTTCTGCCTGGAAACGGTGTGTGAGTGCCCAATGATTTGAAACTAAATAAGACAGGTGGTCTTATTTTCTTTAAGTTTTTTCTTTAGAATCTAAGCAAAGAAATGTTTTAGAGGTATTGTTTTTTTTTAGATAGTTCTATTATCACAAAAGAGAAGAGTATTTACATCCATTGAGAATTGGTGCAAGCAACATGCGTCAACACCATAGCCAAGAAAGATATAATCATGCCTGATTGTTGGAGCAGTTGGTGTATACATTTTTACATTACATGCTGGACTGAGGTCGGAACAGAGACCAAAATCCCCTAGAATAGTTCGTAATGGTGACCTTCCTGAGGGGAAAAAATATGTTACAAAACTTGAGGGACACTATAGCCTCATACTTGATGGCCTACCTGGTCTCGTTTAGATTGAGGGCCCTCGTGGGACGAGAAACATGAACACAGTATATAGAGATATAAATAACAGAGGGACAAAAGAAAAACACAGAAAAACCTGAGAGGAGTTGGTGACAGAGATGACGATTACGCTGTGTCTTCCGACGAGTTGACTTCGAGGCTTATCGGTTGTTCCGGGGTACTGCCGTCATTGATGGCAACCTATGCAGGCCGGCTCGTTGACGCACCCGTGGCTTCTCCTTTGACGTCTGGCGTGGTTTCTCTATTGGCCATCCTTTTCTTCAACAAAGCGTAATGCGGGGAGTCTTTTGTCACAAAGTGCTGATGGTGGGTCACCCCGACATAGAGCGTGAATTTTTCTGTGAGCGCGTCTATTTTTTCTCCAATGCACTATTGTTTTCCTATTGCGCTTGCATGGCCAGGGCCAACAATGTTTTAGTTTTCCAGTGTACTTCAATTTCCCTACTGAAGAGATTCTCCCTTGTATGAGTCAGGCCAGGGTTCGGGATCCATTCAAAAGCCTCATCGACCTCTTTTGTTGCAATACATTGATGAACCATCCTCGCATGGTCCTCCAAGTTGGTAACCCGCTCACGGGTTTCTTGATTAACAACAGTCTCATAGTTCCTAGTTGCCCGCCTTACGACGAACTCTTTCCTTGTGGTGGGAGTCATACTTGGGGAGGACCAACGAGAAGAGTGAGCTCCTCGTCCTTGGCCTCGACCTCTCCCCCGCTGAGCAGAGGAATTGGAACGAAGTGTGGCCATGCTGAGAGTGGGATTGGGGTAATAGTGAGAGGGGATGAAGGGCGTCCAGAGACAAGAGGGAGGATGGCGAAAAAGAAAGGAGGCGAGTAGAGGCTTGGAAAAGCAGTAAGAAGGGGAGAGCTTAGGAAGTGAACAACAATAGAGCGAGGAGTTTGGACAAAAGGACGAGTATACATAGGTGCGGGTTGGGGAGGTTGGATGAGTTGGAAAGGAGTGGAGAATTATGATTGAGCGAGTGAGGCTCGAAGGGTAGATGAGACAACAGGTACGCCTGGAGGTTGAGAGGCCTTTTAAGCGGCGTGTCATAGTTTCCATAGAGGTTTTCGTACCACCTCTAAAGAGATTGCGTTTAATGGGGACAAAGTTCATGATTCATTTCTTGGGAAGAGACTCAAGCCATCTAGTTATTTTTTTGCTTGTCTGTGATGTCATTTCCCATAATTATGGCATAATCATCCTTGATCATGCACTGATCGAGCTCCCCCCACGCCTGCAAGAGGAGTTTGAGGTGGCCTTCCACCCCAACATTTTCTAACCTATCTGCCAGTTGATTTCCTTTGTGTTTGACAGCTTGGAAGGTCACTCTGTTAGCATGATCTATGTGTACTTCAATCCTGTGTATAGTTTTTCTAAGCCTCCTGTTGTCAGAGACTTGTGTGGCACTTTTTCCATTCTGAAGTTTCCTGCAAGCTTGGGTAGCGACCATCAAGTCCCCCTCGATAATCAGTGGCCAGAAATTATGAGCTCTTGCAATCTCAATTCCATGCTCCAAAGCCTATAATTCTGCAATGTTGTTGTTCGAGTGGCCCAGATTCCCGGCATAAACCCAAATGGACTGCCCTTTGGAGTTCCTGAAAGCGCCTCCGAAGCTAGCAATACCTGGGTTACCCTTAGCCGCCGTTAGTGTCTGTCAATCACCAGTGATCAAATTTACTCTTTCAAGGTTAGTTGATAGGGTCCTAGGTCAAATTTTATAGTTTCAAATAAATTTTCAAATAAAATGTGATCATTGGTTGTTGTCTAGGTCATGCTACTCCCTCCACTTGCTTATGTTATCATCACTCATCATGGTCATGTCTTCATTCAGGTGTCTCGGGTCACGAAGCAATTCATAAATCATTATTTAGGTCATGGTCTAGGGTTTCACTTGACTTGTCATTATAATGTCAGTCATTTAAAAGCAAAAGGAGTCACGTTCATCATTTGCGTCACAATTAAAGGTAGTTAGCAACTTAACAAATTAAATAAAGGTAAAGGTAACATTTCATTTCAAAAGACTATGCTGCAGTCACTTCACATCATTTCTCAAAAATACCATATGATGTCATGCCACCATCACAAGAAAAAATCGATTTTCAACTAATAAAAGACCATCCAAAGCATTTGAAATTGCTCATTCCACTTTCATGGAGCTCTTTTCCATTATCAAGCCTCATCTCAACATTTAGAAACCTCAAATATCCATCAGAAAACCCTAGTTTGCTCCCATGTTGTGCTTTTTCCTGAGGACGCTATGCGTCTAACTTCCTTGCTACACTTATGGCTTCCTTGCTACGCTTTTGAATTTGAGGACAAGAAACCATTCAAACGGGTTTCTTTCATCATTTCAGATGTTTACAACATCTATTGGGCAAGTAAGTATCAATCTACACTTCTCTTATACATCTATTTTCTCAAAAATTTCAGTGAAATTCCCTCTTGGGATTTCACTGCACTTTTCATTTCTATATGAATTTTTTTCATTTAGGTGGTAAAGCCCTCAATTTTCTGCTCTCCTACACTCACCTACACTTCACATATTCCCCCAAAGCATTCCCCTCATATATTCCCTTCATTTCTTCCATTTTTACTACAAAACCTAGCCTGCGCTGCTTCATTGACAATTTCCTAGGCTAGGGCTGTGTTTTCCACATTTTCACACCTTCCCCTCACTATTTCCAAGAATTTCCACTTCCCTACACTCTCTAACATATATCCCTATCCCCTAGATTTTTTCCATAAATTTACCCAACCCCTAACCCCTCCATTCCTTTCCTTCAATAATACCACAGTCCCTTTTCCCTTGTTTTCACAGTCATACCATATCCCTTCCCTCATACCTAGCTAAGGTTTTAATCATGGAAATTGGAAAAAATGATACTAAGAATAAAAATTGTAAGGGAGGGCAAGTTTCCAGGTATGATCCATCCCATGTCAAAGAAATCACGGCTTCATCTTTAATCAGTGAAGCCTTTGAGGATGTGGGTTGTCTAGGTTTTTGTGAAAAGATTCAAGAAGCAGATTTCCATGCCAAATTGAAAAGCCTCTTTGCCACCAATTTTATGAATGATAAGGCCAACACTGCAGGGGTTGAATTCACCATCTCAGCAAATTCCATAGCCTCAACCACTCTGGTTTAAAGGGATGGATTTGGACATTGGGAATTGCAAAGTTTTCCTAAAGTCACACTACAACGATGCTCCGAAACACATCTTTCCCTTCAGACAATTGCTTGACAGGTATGCCCCATTAATGAAGATGATCATGAGGTATTTTACCTGTGAAGGGAGGCTCTCAAGGCTTTATCAATATCATATAAGGCTACTCATGCATTTCACAGCAGTCAAAACTCTAAACCTACCTCATTATTTATATAGAGGCCTTGTCAAGATGACACAAAAGGTACAAAGTAAAGGGAAGGATCATCAATGCAACCTATTTCACCATGGCTTGGTCAAATTTATTGTTCTCCATCAACTTTCAGAAATCAACCTACCTTGGGAGACATTCATCCAATCAGCTTCTCTTTTACTTGCTACTAGTCAACCTAACAGTCATAGTACACCATTGGCATCACCAAAGCCACAAGTGGTTGGCTCTTCAAACAAACCAGTTGCACAATCACCTACGGCATCAGTGGAAAAGACACCTAGGGCAGACGTGACAAAAACCTACAGCAAAGGGAAGAGACTAGTGTTTGTTCCTTCATAACACTAGCAGGACGCACCCTTGCATGATGATGAGCAGGCACATTTTGAGGATGACATGGCATAGAATGAGGCACATAAGTCACCTGAGGAGGTAATAAAGGAGAAAGAAGTAGAAATAAGAGAGGTCAAGGACAACCTTTCAAAGTCAAACTTCATGATAACATTTCTACAACAAGAAAACATGCAGCTTAAGGTAAACTAACTTTTGTCAAACAAACCTAAGGAAGATTTGGTGGAAAAGGATGAAAAAGGTAATGTTGTGATTGATTTTGATCAACTTAAGGATGAGGATGTGCATATGAAGCCAAGGAGGCCAATGACAAGAGGACTAGCCAGAACAAAAGATCAGGGAAGTGATCCATCTTCTCCCCTAGGTCAACAAGATTTTGATGACCTAATTGCAGCTGAGATTGAACAAGACAAGGAATTTTGGCTTGGCAGGGTTAATGAACACTTGGAGATGCTATTGAAGAAGGATAACAAAAACACCAAGCTTCAGAGACACATGGCAAGGCATTACTTCACCAGGAACCAAATTTGCAGAACTAGGGTAAAAACATGAAAAAGAGGCTAAGGAAAATGTTAATGAAGCTAAAGAAGAGAGATAACCTAGAATTACTTGCTAATGCATCCTTGACTGTCTAACTCGTCACTCAAGGAGTGAAAGAAACAATTTTCAAGCAATTTTGAAGATTTTTGGTCAAATTTTGAAATTTTGGGTAATTTGGCAATTTTGTGATGTACAAAAGCGCAATGAGCTCTTGTTGTGCTTCTTCCCAGGACATCTAAATGAGGAATTTATTGCATGGCTGGATATATCTTGATGAGTACATGTCAGATATGTACTTGGGTGCTATGTCACTACACAAGTTGGAAGGAAAAGTAAAAAAACCACCTCAAAAACATGTTTCTACCACTGTTTTTAGACCCCTCGCTGCGCTTCTGGGAGTAGCTGTGGGAGAATTGATTTTTGGGTGCCATGGAGTATGAGTTTTGCAGGCTTTAAGCTTCAAGAGGCTAGTAGACACACTAAGTTATCCTCAACAACTTTCAGTTCAACAAATGGATTAAGGAAACCCCTTCAAAATTGTTTTCCAAGCAACTCGCCGCGCTTCTGTCAGACAGGTTGCGCTTCTGATAAATTTCACTGCGCTTCTGTCAGTAGTGTATTTTTTTTTAATCAGTCAAATTTGACTTTTCATGATGTAATTAGTCATTTTGGGTTTTCACATGATGTAACTAAGTGTAATAGAGCTGGTAAATGTCAAGTTGATGTAATTATGATAGTCATTAATGTTAGTAAAGTCAGTCAAAGCTAATAGGGAGTTTGTTCTTAACCTCCCTAGTTTTAGGTTTGGTTAGAGAAAATGATGTAAATTGTTCCTATCTTGATGGATTCAACCCCTGAGAGAGGGGAGTTTGGTTTTTGGTCTATATGTAGCTTGTTTTCAGTCAGATTCAAGGTTGGACATCAGATAATCAAAGGCTTGGAGCTATTGTATATCAGATTTTTGTAGAAATACAAAGACAATTGCAGTTATTATCTAGGGATTCGTGTGGTATGCCTTAGTAGCAGTTTTTTTCCTCGGTTTCATCATTTTATTGAATGTTTAGTTCTCATTAATCCATTAGTATGCTTTCAATGATTATCTCATAAGGTTTTAAATAGACTTCATAGTTTATATGCTATGTTTTTATGAGGTTTTCATTTTGTCTCTTTTATTCTGATAAATGAACTCATAACCCTATGCTCATTTGGATCTCTATATATTTCTACCCTATACCACAATGACAAACACAAATGTGTTATTTAAGCATACCTACCTTTCCCCTTTATATCCCTGCAACTCAATCATTTGAACCCTGACCTAGTTCCCTAGACCTTGGTGTCTAATCCAGCAAACCCTAAAAATCAAACCCTCACTGAGCTTCATAACTAGCCTAGGATCTATCTTCCTCTCCAATCACTTATTTGGCTATGAGATTGTAGAGAGAACCCTCTTTGATTTGGTAGGGCTATCTACCAAGTCAAAAGTGGTCTGAGGTTACCTCCTTCGCTCTCCTTTTCAGCCTTGGGACACTGTGGAGGATAACAACCGCCCTGTCGCAATTCAACTTCACAATGCCAGGGTTTGGTGGAAGCTAGGAGTGATTGAAGCCCTGTAGGGAGGAGTCCTGGGAAATCGGGGGAATGATGGAGATAGGAATATACAACAGGGATAGGATTCTAAGACCCTCCCGGGACGGAGGGTTATTGGGAGCTTCCATCTTTGAATGGGCAACCGTTTCTCTTATGGTTTGTTTGATGATTGAGATAACCCTTTCTTCCTACTTGATAGAATCCTTGAATGTTCTGGCATTCCTTTCCTTCTAGAGAGACCAACAAATGATCCCCGAGAGGAGATTCAAGGCTTTCTTAATCAGAGGTTGAATGGAGAAGGAAGATCTTCAGAGATCGATGGTGTTGAGGATGGAGGAGGGGTCCCTGTCAGAGGCTTTAAAGACCAGATAAGCCCAGTTCCAAATGTTATTGGCATATGGGCATTCATTTAACAAGTGGTTGGTAGTTTCCTCATTATTCCCGCAGAGAATACACCTAGAGGGACCGATGAAGCCCTTTTTTTTTTAAATTGTCCCAGGTTAGGATCTTCTTCTGCATTATGAGCCAGAGGAATATAGATATCCTAGGCCATTACTTTTGATCCCATAAGGTTTTCCATTTCCTTTCAGGTGGGATAGGGTCAAAAGATGCCACATAGCCATAAGCGTCCTTGATGTTGAAGTGTCCAGCTGAATTCTTCCTCCTTTTCTGTTTTTATTTGTCTTTTCTTTAGTTCATCATAGAGTTTTTTCCAAGCAAAGGGGTAGTCTTGATGATCCCAGTCTTCGTCAACAAGCCATTCCCTCCAACTAGTTTCCTCGTTGTTTGTCTTCTAGTAATGTTTGACCCGTGCCTTGATTTTGTTTTCCATGTTTATCTTTATCTGGCTGAATTTCTCTTGGTTCAGATTTGGGCACTATTGCCATTCATTGCCCCAAAACAGGGCTTTCTCGCCATTGCCAATTTCCCAGAAGCAGTGGTTTTGGATGATTTCTCTATTTTCCCATGCTTGGTTCTAAATTTCTTAACCTTTGAGCGTGCCACTTAATATGATAAGAATATCATGGTGATGGGAAGGGACATATGTTTCTTTCCATAACCTACCCCAAGGGGATTGAGGGTTGGTTATCCATCTCCACC